>KV459598.1:0-39443 GCA_001662645.1 Pseudogymnoascus sp. 03VT05 | reverse complement strand
CGCCATTAATGCGGGCCCCTACTATACGATTTCACAATTGAACAAGCAGAATCTAGCGTTCGCAATCCTCTTGGACTCAATTCGCCTTACGCCATACATGAACTCACCTAACATAGCTCGCGCACACGCTTTGCGGACAAAGCACCCTCTAAAGGAGGGGGGTAGTGTAAGGATGCCTCCTTACTTAGGGTAGTTGCGGGTAGTGTAGGGATGCCCCCTCACCACGACATTTAAGGGACTAGGGTCAGGGGTGTTACGGACTAGTTGCGACGTCACTGTTAGGCACAAAGGCAATTAGCCGAGTTAGACCTAATACGGATATTTAAGGGGTAGGAAGCTGTAAGCTCCCCCTTTATCTTTTTTGTATCCTTTGTAGTAGACCTATAGGATTGCACCGACTTATATCCGACTCGCACTCCCATATGCAACTACTTATGATATAGTGCCCTGTGTCCTTACATTAATAATATATTAGGTCTAATACTACAAGAAGCTTACGTACCAGCCTATTAAGGATTAGTTCTGTACTTTCCTACATGCTAGGTGTGACCAGTATACATATAACTACTTAGGAGTTAAATACTGCAAATACTTAGATCCTAATATTAAGAGTATAAATCATACTTAATTATTACCCTCTGATTTTCAGAAAATGATTAATCTACAGGAGCAGAGATCAATCTCTACCTAGCGTACAGAGGCAAATAGGTATATATTCCTTAATATATTATAAATATATTACTAACACATTGTTATACAGCCTATTTATCATAGTGAATTCGCAATTTAAACAGAAGAAGGCATGTAGACAAGACTATTTAGATAGTTGCAAGCCTTCTTTCATTTGCTTAAATTAACAAGTAAGATCATTCTTAATACATTCTTAATACATTACTAATATATTAGAACGTTGTGGGTAATTTCTCATGCTTTATTTCTTATATTAACAAGAATAAATTTCCAGCAAGTAATACCCATTACTTTAAGCTAATATAGGTTATGCTTCATAAGGAGTTGCCTTATTTAGAACGTCACTTTTCACCTAATTTTAAACCTAAATATGAGTCTTGTTATGTTGTTAAACAGACAAGTGTAAGAAAAGCAAATTGTAGTAATTACCAGCCTCCTTCTTAATCTAATGTATTACTAATATATTAGGTATTAATCATCCTTAAGAGTAAGGACAACTAAAGCTTTATAATAAGTGCAAGGTTAAATTTCAGTTATTTATGCCTATAAATACTAAAGAATGCCCTTATTTTCTATAGACTTCTTATAGAGAGCATTCTCACCTACCACTAATTCCTTCTGCTACACCATTAGTTTTGATATCAGATCTAATATTAATTATTTAGCATATAAATGACCCTTTACTTACAACAAGTAAGTAATCACTAATACATTACTAATACATTATTAATATATTCACCTAGATACGTTACTACAGAATCTAGTAATGCGTACCTTTTACAAGTCCTATAATAGGCAAAGCCTTAGAGAGATTTATAAAAGCAAGACTAATATGGATTAGATTAGCCTTGTTCTACAAAAAGAACAATTGCTTTTATACCCTAAAGGACAGCATATCTAAGGCCTCTAATATGAGTATAAACAGAACCACAAGAACTATAAGGATGTAGTAAGAAATACCCCTAATATATATAGAATGTATTACTAATGTATTACTAATGTATTAGTATATCTAAGACTTCTATTCAGATGCAGCTAATCTTATAGTAATATGCTGTTTTTAGGAGGCTACTAAGGTCTTAATGACCCTTAAGGCCTTTAAGGTTGACATGACCTTTAAAAGGGTTAAAGACTTAAAAATTAATGAAGTGGTTTTTGCTAGTTTTATACTAATCCAAAATAAAGGTAAGCGCCTAATACATTACTAATCTATTGCTAATATATTAGTGATGACATTTATACAAGTCTATGTTAACTAAGATAGTACATTAATATATTACTAACTCTTTACAAAGGTTTTTACTATTCTAGAACAGCTTACCTAAAAACCTATTTAATAGAAACATCTTTACAGGTCTGGTTTTAGGGCACTAGTTATAGATATAGACTTAAAGTAAATGTCTAGTATGTACGTGCAATACATTTATAATATATTACTAATGTATTAAGGATTTAGACGTTACCTTAGTAGTATTAACCCTGAAAACTAACCCTAGTAATGGCATATATGCTATATAGTGATATTTTGTACAATTCACTTTAAATGTGGTATTACTAAAGTTCTAGGCTCTAATGGTAATAAGCCCTAGTTCTAAAGAACAATGGGTGAGCTACTTAAGACAAAATCTAGTGAGGATTATATACAACTTCTTAAGAGTATTATAGGTAAAATGTCTTCCTAATACATTAGTAATGCATTACTAATGAATTAGCCTTACCATCTGCAACTAAGCCTATACATTAAAAGGCTGCTTATAAAAGGCTAGATATAATAGCTAGTAGGTTAAATTAATATATCTTAAGAATGGATTAGGATATATTTAAGCGTATAAGATGGCATACAAATGCAGTTAAGCAAACCCACTTAAAAACAGCATCTTTCAGCAAGAAGCTTTCCTTACTAAAAGCAGTAAAGATGTATATATATACTAATACATTATGAATTAATTACTAATATATTTAAGGGGCCAAACTACTAATAGGCGAGATATTAATTAGTTTAATGCTAAAGTTAATTATAGAGTTAGTGTTTCATGGCACATAAGCTCTTTAGCTGCTTAGTTTAAGCTTAGTAATATAAGAGAGAGTTAGTAATAAAGGAATATATAATTAATACATTACTAATATATATAGGATCCTACAAGCAAGCTCAAGCACCTACTTTACAAGATAATATTAATTTAACTTAAGAGGATAAGTCTAAAATCCTATCTTAAGCTTCATCCTCTAGGAATCTTAGGCCTACTCAACGCTTAAGGTCACGCTAAAGTTCAAGTTCACGATTAAGATCACGAAGAGGGTACGTTTCCACATTAATAGATTATTAATACATTCCTAATGTATTCATAGTAGAATGCCATTACGACAAAATATTACTTGAAATATGCTGTCAGACAAAGAGAGCATCGAGCTTCAAATAGCTGCAGCTGAGGCTCAGCGTCTAGAAATAGAAAATGAAAAAGGTGCAGCTGAGGCTCGTCGGTTAGAGCTAGAAAATGAGAAGTTAGAGCTAGAGCTGATGAAGATGCGGAAGGATTTACAGGATTCCTAGTAATTAATTGATAATGCATTAGTAATACATTCCGTACAGAATCCTCGCACTTGTCGTGTTCTGGTTGCGGTGGTATTGTAAGAGGAACCAGCGACGTCTGCATAAAATACCCAGACCTCAAGGCGGGTGCTGAGGTCAAAGCGAGCCTTCTGAGTTCGATGAAAATTAGGCGAGCTTGGAACACCTGGCCCGAGCTAACCCCAGCGCCCAGCCTGACCTACTACCAGCACCGGTTCTTCCTTCCCGTTATCCCATTTCCGTCAACAATCTTTGATGGTCTAACGGTCATGATTTCCGCTTGTCAAATCTACAAAGCGCGGGAGACCGGGGTTCGACTCCCCGTCAGAGAGAAAAATATTGTTTCTTCTCTGAGCTCATGCTTGCTCAGATATACACTTTATGATACACTTTATTAAGCATCAGTGGTTTAGTGGTAAAATCCATCGTTGCCATCGATGGGCCCCGTGTTCGATTCACGGCTGATGCAGAAGTCTCTACATTCGGAGAATACGCCTTTTTTTTTTTTTTTTTTTTTTTTGACGCACAAGGGATGGAATGGAGACTTGCGTTGCTATGGGGGAGGTTTTTTAGCTATAGAAATAGAGAGGGGGCGATGGAGAGGATTGAGTATGTAACCGCAAGATATGGGGGTGTGGATCTTATACTACCCCCTTTTTTGGGAATTCGTTGGGTCGTGTGCGCATGCCTCGTCCCTCACCATCCCTTCCCCATCCCTTCTTCCCATCCCTTCTCTATCACATCCCCAACCATCCCATCACTCCCCCCATCACCCCCCGCCCCCCCATCACAGTAAAAAGTAACCGAACCAAACACCTCATCAGTGGAGAGAACATCTGTATCTATTCCCATTTCTATTCCCATTTCCATGACCTACCGCCCGCCTCCCACGATACCCGGATATCTACTCGAGAATATCTTCTGGATCTTAGCAGCTACCAACAGCAGCCAAGGTTCTACCCGGTGTGCGCTATCGACTGCTGTTGCGGTGGTGTAGTGGCCGGGAGGGGGGGATAGCAGTGGGGGAGGGGGTGGTGACAAAAAGATATCGGTGACGACGAGGTATAAGCGGTGGTGAGAACAACGCCACGACGACAGGAATACAACCCCCCCCCCAACCTTCACCCTCCAACTCCTGTACAACCTCGCATATCGTATGGCATGCGTGGGTGGGTGGATAGTCACACCTCCCAAAAGAGCCATATGATATTTCGTCGTCTTTGTTCTGGTGGGTGTGGAAGGGGGGGGGAGGAGGGTATATCATATTTTTTTTCTGTTCTAGGGTTTGGAAGGTTGGGGATAGGCGGATGGATAGATGGAGGTATGGGGGGATGGAGAGATGGGGGGATGGCGATATAGCATGCATGTATAGATGGGTAGTGTGAAGTTAGGGGGGGGGGGGAGGGGTTGAGAAGACTTCTCTTCTTCCTCTCTCTCTCTCTCTATCTTCTATCTCCCTAATATCTGTCTCTCCCTCCCCTCCCCCCTCCCCTTCCCCCCCCCCGACTTTTCACCCCTTATTTCTCTTCTCTCTTTTTCTCCCCGTCTCCCACCACCCCCTTCCCATCCCACCCCCTCCTCCTTCTCCTTCTCACCACCCCCCCAACACCCGGCTTCCCAAAAAAAAAAAAACGACTATAAAACCCCAACCCCCAAACGCAGCTCTAAAAACCATGGTATCTATACCACCTACCAATCAAATCCCACATTTCACGTCCCCCCTCCCCTCCCCCGCCGTTATTCACCACACTCTACCCCAGACTCACCTCAGCTTCCACCCATAACCCAGCCTGTCTCGGGACTGGGACTGATGATGACGACGTGACGACGTGGATTATGGTGACGGGTGGCAAAGTGGTGACAACAGCGAGTGCCGACGACAACAGCACGAAGCGATGACAGGACTAAGCGGTGACAACACCCCCCCCCTCCCCTCTCCACACCACCATACCCCTCTGTCAGCGCATCACACACACCCAGCCATCACCAACCATCTATCAGTTCCGTTGGACGACGTCAAATTCTTCTTGCATCTGCCAGTTGTTTATCGTATCAAATTGTGTCGTGAGCGGGCGGGGGAGGGGGTTATATACACATACCCATCCACCCCCTATTACGCTCTGATACGCGTTATGGGGTTGGGAGGATGGGGGAACACACTGCAGGTACGGGCTCACGCGGACATGAATGCAACGGACAAGTGATGGGTAATTGACAAGATTTCTTCGCTCTTACTTCTATCTCTCTATAAACCCCTTTTCTCTTCTCTTCTCTTCTCTTCTCTCCTACTCCCCATCTCTCCTCTCCTCTCTCCTCTCTCCTCTCTCCTCCTTCCCCCTTTTCACACCCCCCTCCCCACAACACAGCAAAAGTAAAAGCCAACCCCAACCCCAAGCTCACCACCAAGAACAAAAAAAAACCAAAGGTAACCCAGCCTCTCCAGAGATACGAAGAAGACAGAATGGGGCAAACACCACCATAAGATCTTATCGACATCCCCACTCCCCATAGAATAAAATAGTACCTCCTCCCCCCCCACTCATCGAGATACATAGACATTAAACAACCCTCGTCCCCAAGAATAGAACATACATCATCATCTTTGAAAAATAGGAGCGACAAATGCGCGAAGAAAGCCATAAAGGTCGAAACACATAAAAGAAAGAAGAAAAAAAGTAGTTGTGTGTCGGGGGAACAACAAAAGGGGTCGAGAAGAAACGTCAACCAGCCACACAGATAGTAGCCGAACGACAAGAGTTGAGTAAATAAAACACCATACACCATCCATCCACCGCACCAATACCACAAAAAATCGCACTCATCCATCAATCACCACCATCATCTCAACTCATCACATCTACCACCCGCACATCATCACCTCAGCAATCTTAATTCCCCGGCACCGGCTTCCTCCCCACCATCTTCCTCTCCACCACCGGCCCCGGTCCCGTCGGCGCCGTAATAGTAACTTCCGGGATCGAAAACCCACTGTTCGCTTGTGACAGCGCCGGACTACTCGGTAACGGCACTGCTGCGGCTACCGGACTCGAACTCCCCACCTGCGCCGCGGACGAAGAAGGGGACGATATAGCATGTGGAGGCGGACTCGACGGGGATTGTCCCTGCTGCTGAGCTTGTTGTGCTGGGCCGCGGTTCATACCCGGTGACATCGGTCCCGGACCTTGTTGAGGGCGGTATTGAGGACCGTAGTTCCCGGGACCAGGTGAGTTACGTCCGTTTCCATTAGCGGACATAGCTGGTGACATCGGACGACCCTGCTGTGGACGTCCCTGACCTGGTGGACCTTGTTGTTGAGGGCGGTATTGGGGGCCTCGTCCGTTGCCGTTGGTGTTCATTGGTGGACCGGCGCGATTCTGTTGCTGGCCTTGGTTCGGGCCCTGCTGTTGCTGTTGTTGCTGGTTCTGGTTTTGGTGGGAAGGATAGAGAGGAGCGTTGGAGCTAGTAGGAGAGTGGCGGCGCTGACCGTTCTGGAAGGGGCCGGGGACGGATTTGTTGGAGGGGGAGCGACGGGCGGCGATGGGGGAGTTGGAGATGCATGTTCGGGGGAGGACGCCCTCGGATGAGCCGTCTTCTTTGATGCACATGCACTGTATTTCGTTAGTATGAACAATTCTACAATTTTCGCGCACCCCTTAAGGTGTAAAAAAAAGGGGGGAGGGGGGGGCGTGAAGAAGAAGAAAAATAAGACTCACCCATCCATCATCAAACTCCTTCAACAACTTAACAATCTCCCCCGCCCTAACCCTCAACTCATCCGGCATCGAAGGCGAGAAATCCAAATGCACACGATACAAACTCGTATTACTCGCCGCACCACTCGTCACCGCACCCACCATCGCCGCCGCAGCCTGCGTCGGCGAAACCGGCGACACCGGACTACCGCTGCCATTGGACTCCTCAATCACACCCGCCAAAGGCTGCGGCATCTCGCCCGTATTATGCATCTGCTGACTCGTGTTCATGACTCTATTCGCATCCGTCCTCGCCGCATCGCTGAAGGGGGACTGCGCGGATTTGTTACCAGAGTACTTATTCTGCGCCCCGCGCGAGGTGCTGCGGACTGGGCCCTTGGCACTAGCAGCTGCTGCGCCGGCGACGACGACACCAGCTGCCGACACGCCGTCGACGACGGAGGGACCGGCGGCGTTGACGGGGTCGATGGATTCAGCGTGGTTGCCGAAGGGGTTGGCGCGGTTCTGCTCCATACCGCGGTTTTGAGAGGTCATCTGGATACCGTTCCCAGCGGCGGCGTTGGGGTTCTGCATCTGGCTGGCGCGGTTGGGCATGAAGAATGCGGTGGTAGGACGGACGTCAAGGCGGGGCGCGGTGGAAAGGCGCTTGAGGCCGCGCATACTCGCTGGACCACCAGCGGCGGCGGTAGCGGAGGGGGGGCCGACGTTGGTGAATTTCTCGTCGTCCATGCGTTCCCTCTCCTCGGCCTTCTTGCGCTGGCGGAAACAGAAGAAGATGAGGGAGAGGATAGCGGCGATCGCCACTACGATTCCGATGGCTAACCCGGCTTTGGCGCCGCCGGTCATGCCGCTCGGTGTGGCGTTGTCGGCGATGGCGGAGGGGGTGGAGGAGGGTGAGATTGTCGGGGAGGGGGTCCCGGATGTTGCTTCGGTCTGCGAGGCGAGCAGGACTTCCGAGTTCGACGTATCGACTGTGGAGCTAGGGACGATTGATTTCGGGAGTCCCGACAAGGCAGTCGGTGTGGCCGTTGTCTTCGGCTTCGCGGTTGTGGATGCCTTGTGCTGGGCTGTCGATTTTGGCGTCGGCGTCGGCTTCGGCGTGGACGAGTCAAGGAGGATGGGAGTGGATGTCTCGCCGCTCCCGGGTTGGGAGGTCGAGTAGCCGGCGACTGGCTCGGTGAAGGTTGGGGACTGGGTGACGTAGACGTAGCGGGTGCTGCCTTGGCGCTTCTGGGCTTTGTTTTCGCTGTTGCCGAGACCGACGGCGTTTCCTAGGTCGTCGAGGAAGTCGCGAGCGCCGTGTCGGTGGCGGTGGTGTTGGTGGACCATTGTGGTGGTTTGTGGTGGTTTGTGGGCGGGGTTGAAAGAGAGTGTGTGGTGTGTGTTGGGACACGGATTGTAGTCCTGGGTTGTGATGGTTGTGAGGTCCGCAGGACACTGTTTGTAGGGTTCTCTGTTTCAACAAGGAGCGCGTGTGGTGATAAGGTGGAAGAACACTTGTGTCTGTTCACAGACCGTAGTATAGTAGTCTAGTATAGTAGTCTAGTATAGTAGTCGAGAGTGAATTGTTCTTTTCGCAGTGCAGTACAGTAACAATCCAATAAAATGAGCGACGAACCGGCGACGAGAAGTAATCGATCAACAGGGCTGCTTCCTCTAAATCAAAGAGGTAGGTAGTCCGTGTATAAACAGTTGAGATGCGTTGATGACTTGAAAAAAGAATGAATGAATGAATGAACGACAGTCAACAACAACTCGATCGCGACGACGGTGAGGATGGAAAGAGAATGAAAGAGAGTGAAAGAGGGTGAAAGAGGGTAGAGTAGAGTACGTAGAGGATTATTGTGCAAATTCCCCCCCCCGGTCCGTACCTGAATTCACTCCTCCGTCAAAAATAGGCGCATGTCACGTCTAACGTGTAATTCCCCCTCACACCCCGCTGCGATTGGTTCGACCCTTGTCCTCAAAAAACTCACTCCCCGCTGTAGGATTAAACACCGTTGGCCTTGATTGGCAGGCACCAAGGCACCACCGGATCTCACTCTCACTCACCTTGTTCCTGAGGGATTCTACGAGCGACAAGGGCAGGGGAAAACAGCCAGCCAAAGATCAACAGGGGCGGGCTGGCCACTCCTCCAAAATCACAGCACCACACACGAAAGGGACGCGCCAAGTCAGACCCCCACCCTAGTAGCAGTTGACAGGGGGCCAAACGGTGCAAGGCGGACACTAACCAGCCAATCACAGTAAGCGAGGAGGGGTGTTGGCCGGGTGGGGAGGGCGCGAGTATGGCATGTTTGGTTCCTGACGCTAGGGAGGGGAGGGGCGGGGAGCTAGGCTGGATGGGGGGTAGTGTGTTTTGTGTTTCAGGATGGGTGGGACGGGTGGTAGGTGGTGGTGGTGGTGGTGGTGGTGGTGGTGGTGATTGGGGGGTGGGTGGAAGGATTGGGGGTGGGAGGAGGGAGGGGAGGAGGGAGGGGAGGAGGGTGAGAGGGAGGGGGAAGGAAGAGGAAGGAAGAGGAAGGAAGAGGAAGGAGGGGAAGGAGGAAGGAGGATAGAGGGGATGGGATGAAGGGGAGGGTACACTCACAACTCACACTCACCTTCTTCTACCGTACTAACCGTCACACACATCAAAGATAGCACAACAAATTCAATCGTGTACAAGACTCGATCACCACCTTCCACTTCTAACACTTCTACCACTTCTACCACTTCCACCACTTCCACCACTTCTACCACTTCCACCACTTCCACCACTTCCACATCACATCACCTCACTTCCTCAGACAATAACCAGCTAGAACAGAATACAAAACTATACCCCCTCCCACTGATTGATCACCCAGAAACACCGTCCGTCTGCACGACACAGGTCTCCTGCTGACGACGAGGAGAGACATCTACCCGCCTCCATGACGCGGCTTGTCTCTCCCTCCAGCCCTACAGTATACCGCCGCGCGCGACCGTGGCAAGACCGTGGCGTGGCGTGGTGAGCGAGACATACGGACAGAGACAGTACACGGTCAGCAGTCGTCTGTCCAGTTTGAAGTTGAAGGTGAGTAGATAGATAGATGGCGCAGTAACGTCAGAGTAAGTAAGGAAGATACGATGTGTCTAGATTATATGTACGACCGACGCGACTACTGTACGACGACGACGGCTGATCGATCGACTGTACTGCTGCACATATGTACGATCAATCGAATGTGCGACAGACAGACAGATCAACGGTATCACAGTCAGACAGACAGCTCACTTTCCGCAGCGTCACCGGCATCATCACCGCCCACCAAAACCACCTCCCCCCCATCCACCCATCTCTCCCATCTCTCCCATCTCTCCCATCTCTCCCATCTCTCCCATCTCTCCCATCTCTCCCATCTCTCCCATCTCTCCCATCTCTCCCGTCTCTCCCATCTCTCTCCCGCCGAGGACAGGCAGGTACCCCAACTAGCACGTTTCACCCACCCGCCTATCCCTCGCTGCTCCGCCGATAGTAAGATAACGATCGCCCTCCTTTCCAGCACCACTGACGGCCTCCCCTCCCTCTCTGTCCAGTTCAGATGGTGTAGAGGCTAGGATGGGAGTGGGTAAGTGGTGTTGTACCTTGCAGATTGTGTATAAGCGAGGAGAGGAGAGGTTTTATTTCTGGCGGAGGAGGATGGGAGAGGGATGGGGTGGATGGGATAGGATGGGATGAGGGCCGAACCGACCGGTGGCCGACGCGACGGAGGAACACCGAACGCCGAAGGGAGGGAATGAGCACGTGAGACTGCTGGTGTAGTCACATGATATAGTCAGTCACGTGTATAAGGGAGGTAACATAATCACGTGTTACGATGATATTTATATATCTATTCTTTCTACTCATACACACCCCTCCTTTTACCCAATCCCCCCCCTACTGCTGTCCCTGCCCGCCCTGCCCACCCTGCCCACCCTGCCCACAACCCTCCCGTAGCACACGTAACCTCTCCTGCATCTCCGCCACCGCCCTCGCCGCTTCAGGAGTCTGCTGTTGTTGCTGGCCCATCTGCTGTAGCTGCGGTGGAGGAGGTGTCCAGCCCCCGAACTGCCCCGGGAGGGGGGGTGTCATGCCGGCTGGTTGTGTCCATTGTTGTTGCTGTCCTTGCTGTGCTTGTAGTTGTGGTTGTCCCTGTCCCTGTGTTGGTTGCTGTTGTTGCTGTCCAAAGAACGCAGGATTCAAAAACGCACCCCCCGGAATCTGCGGACCTCCCCAGGGTTGTGGTGGCATACCGTAGGGATACTGAAATTGCCCCTGCTGCTGCTGGGCTGGGAAACCTTGACCAGGAGACTGTGGCTGCTGCTGTTGTCCAAACTGCTGGAACGGAAACGGCTGTGCCGGGAACCCCTGGTGAGGACCCTGGGGGTTAAACCCAAACCCTCCCCCTCCCATCTTCCTCGGGTCCTGCGGTGCGTCTGCCGGAGCAGGTGGGTAGCGCGGTGTATCCCTCTGCTGGCTATCCCGTCCCTGGCTATCCCGTCCGCCGCGGCCGCGTCCACGATCTCCGCGGCCCCTATCACCACCTCTTCCCCTCCCCCCGCGATCACCGCGCTCACCCCTCAAAGATCCCGGTGCGCCGTAACCCCTCGGTGATTCCTCAGGCGCTTCCCCGCGACCAGCTGCTGCGAATCCCGTCGGTCTCGCAAGGGGACGATAGGGTCCTTCTTCTTCGTCGTCATATGATAAGCCCTCTTTTCTGAGCGGGTGTTCGCCTCTTCCCCCCCTTCCTCCCCCTCTCCCACCAGCGGATGGGAGGATGCCGCGTTTCTCGAGTTTCTTGGCTTTGACGCGGCGTTTATGTTCCATTTCCTTTTCGTCGTCTGAGAATTCGATTTCCTCATCCCCTACCTCCTCATCATGTAAATTCGACGCATCAGACCCCTTATACGCTTTTAGGGCGGCTGTGAAGACGAAAGTCGCGTGGGTTTCGGGGTAGAAGATTTTCGTCCCCTTCTCCAGTCCCGCTGCCACAATGTCAGGGGGGGAGGTGAAGCGGACTACGTAGAGGGGTTCTTGGACTCTTCCGAGGGTTTCGGCGACTACGCCAATAACGCTGCGATCACCTAAACACAACAACGACCCCGACTCCAGCACCCTGAACTCCCCGGACGTCGTAGCGGCGATCAAAACCATGGTATCCACTATCGACGTCACGCACCCTAACTCCGTCACCGGCGTGTCTGCCGCAAGTACCACATCAGGCTTCGGGATTACTTCTTCGGGAACTTCGTTCTTGGTGCGCAGCTGGTTGCCGCTGGATTTCCCGCCCTTCCCACCACCGCCGCCTTCGTCGTCGGAACCGCCGTCGCCGAGCATGAGGATGCGGGCTTGTTCGGCGGGGGAGAGGAGGTTGTATGCGTCTTCGTCGTCGGAGTCTTCTTCGGAGGAGGAATCGGAGGAGTCGGAGGAGGAGGTGGAGGAGGCGTAGGGGGAGGAGTCGGCTTCGAATTCTGCGGGGCCGTCTTCGGTGTCGGTGGGGAGGGAGGTGGTGAGGGTGGTGGGGGGGATGTAGTCCATCATTGCTGCGTCGGAGGGGGCTGTGGTTGGGGCTCCTGTGGTGGACTCGGGGAGGGAGGGGGGGTGGGAATCTTCCATCTTGATATCTTCTTCCATCTTGATATCTTCTTCCATCTTTATATCTTCTGACCCCTCCGCGACGGGGGCGGATTGTAGAGGTGTATCTGCTCCAATAGTCCCCGTAGATCCCTCAGGCGAGAGACCACCTAACATTGCCTCCAGTGCGTTTGTGACGGATGGTGCTTCATCGCGTGTCTCCGTCTTGACTTGAGTAGTGGAGGCTGCGGAGGGGGCGGGGTGTGAGATCTCCGAATTCTGCGCTGGAGCGGATGGAGGAGGAGCGGAGCCCAGGCCGGGAATGGCTCCTAGGCCGGGGATAGAGGTGAGATCTGAGGAAGGCATTGGGGGTTGTTGGTCTTGTTGGGGGGTGGTGTTTTGGTCTGGGTGGCCACCAGGGTTGGAGGTGGTGGAATCCATGATCTGTCGCGCGCGCTGAAGTCGGCGTGTCCAAGATGCGCTCAGAACAATTCTTAAGCCCAAGTCTCTTCTTCCTCGGCTTAATCTAGTCAAGTAAGTGGCAACTGAGAGAAAAAAGTAAAGTGAAAGTAGGTAGTTGTGAAGTCTCCGCAACCAAAATAAAATTCACGATAAGAAACCACACAAGGCTACCGATAAAAGTCTCGGTCGCAGCTTTTCCCACCAACCCAAGCACCACACTAGCGTCTTGGCGGTCAACAGGGTTGTTCCTCTAATAGCTGCAGGGATGACAACATACCGCCGCCGCCGTCGTTCAGTGGCAGCCGCGGGGATCGAACTTTAATGCGCTCGCGTCGCGGTGTCAGCTTTCCACGTTGCCGATTGAACTATAGGCATTGAGTCGTCGCTATGCCTCCTCCGCCGACGTCGAAGATGCCATCTGCATCAGCTGTAAAAGGCACAGCTGCCCAGTCAGGGCCAGCGAAACCGAAGAAGACGTACGCCCTCCCAAACCCCCCAAAGCTCTCCCTCTCACAAAGTTCCCTCCCACTAACATCCCCCCCAGTCCCCCACCAACCCCCTTCGCCATGAAGCCCATAACAGCCCTCTGGGTATTCCTCCTCTTCAACACCCTCGCCGCCCTCACCTCCCCCATCGAAGACTGCGACGAGACATTCAACTACTGGGAACCCACCCACTACCTCGCACACTCCTACGGGTTGCAGACATGGGAGTACTCTCCCATCTACTCGATCAGGAGTTGGGCGTACGTCGGTCTCCACGCCCTTATTGGGAGTTTTAGACGACTCTTGCCGTTTCCGACGAAGGTGGGGGAGTTTTATTTCATCCGGTATGCGCTGGGATTTGTGTGTGCGGTGTGTCAGACGCAGTTATTCCGGGTAATAAGCATTACGTTGAATCCGAGGATTGCGCTGTTCTTCTTGCTGGCTATGGTAAGTAGCCCGGGAGTGTTTAGAGCGGCGGCGGCGTTTCTGCCGAGTAGTTTCGCGATGTACACTACGATGCTTGGGATGGCGGCTTTTATAAATTGGAGAGGCGGGTTGAGGACGGCGCAGGGGGTGTTTTGGTTCGCGGTTGGTGGGGTGTTGGGATGGCCTTTCAGTGTGGCGTTGGCGGTGCCGTTTTTGGTGGAGGAGGTGGTGCTGGCTGTTGTTAATGGGAAGGAGGCGCTGGTCGCTGCGACTATGCGACTTTCGAAAGGTGTTGGGGCATCGCTTTTGGTCGTGGTGAGTAATTCCCCTATGAGAGACAGAGGAGAGAGATGGGGTGAATGGGAATCGATGGGATGGACTATACTAACATAACCAGCTCGCCGAATTCACAATCTCCTCAACCTTCTACCGCCTCCCCACCCTCGTCCCCCTCAACATAGTCCTCTACAACGTCTTCAGCCCCCCCCACAAAGGCCCCAACATCTACGGCACCGAACCGTGGTCCTTCTACATCCGCAACCTGCTCCTGAACTTCCACATCTTCCTCCCCCTGGCCCTGGCCTCCCTCCCTCTCTTCATCCTCCTAAAACTCTTTTCGCGCCAGCCCCTCGCTTCGGGGTTGCGGACTTTGGTGTTTATATCGCCGTTTTACCTGTGGCTTGGGATTTTCTCGGCCCAGCCGCATAAGGAGGAACGGTTTATGTACCCAGCCTACCCGGCTCTAGCACTCAACGCCGCTATCTCGCTGCATATCCTCTTAGCAGCCCTGGGACAGTCCTCACCACGCACACTAATCGGCCGCGTCCCCGCTGGACTAAAACTCCTCCTCGTCGTCTCCACGCTGGGTACATCAATCCTCCTAGGATTCTCCCGTATCCTCGGCGCGCACGACGCTTTCTCAGCACCTCTACATATCTATGAACCCCTGCAGTCCCCGGGGTTGGCAGTGCCGGGGGCATCGGTGTGTTTGGGGAAGGATTGGTATCGATTCCCTTCTTCGTATTTTTTGCCGCAGGGGATAAGGGCGAGGTTCGTGAAGAGCGAGTTTAGGGGGTTGTTGCCGGGGGAGTTTGGGAAGGGGGAGGGAGAGGGGTGGTGGCCGGGGACGTGGAGGGTGCCGGAGGGGATGAATGATGAGAATTTGGAGGATGTGGGGAAATACGTGAGTCTCCCCCCTTTAGCCCCTATTTGTGCGAGATTGGATGAGACAGATAGCTGACAAAACCAAAAGGTCGACATCGCCACCTGCGATTTCCTAGTCGACACCCACTTCCCCTCCTCCACACCCTCGGCGCTGGAACCGGCATACATGCTCGATACGGAGACGTGGGAGGTGGTGAGGTGTGAACGCTTTATGGATGCGGGGAGGACGGGGTTGGTGGCGAGGTTGGGGTGGGTGCCGTTGGGGTTGGGGGGGAAGAGGGTGTATGGGGAGCATTGTTTGTTGATGAGGAGGGTTGGGGGGAAGTGAGGGAAAGAGGTTGTATGATATGGTGTTTGTATATTAGATTGGTGGATGGGTGGATGGGGTAGAATTGGATGTAGTGGTGGTATCTTGGATAATTGATGTGAATCTCACAAAAGGGCAATACACCCGTCGTACGCCAGCATCATATCTCCCACTACACCCCCCCATCCGTCATACCCCGTATGCCCAATCCTCCGTCTATAAAGTAATAAATGAACTGCGCAAAGGGTGTGTCTTGTGCAGACAATTGGTCCCAGAAACACGAGATGGAAGAACGCGCGGTGTCGTTCTGGTGGCTCAGAATGGAGGTGATGTGGGGTAGCAACAGAGATAATGCACAAGCTGTCTGGTCGTTACGGGTGCCTGCTGCTGTCACCGCACCTTCTCGTCACTACTAGTGTCTTATCACTACTACAGTCTCGTCACTTCGCACCCGTCACCGCTGGCGGGGGTATAAACGGCGCCTGTGCACCAGGGGGGGGTCGAAGGGTGAGGAGAGGGGTGGTAAATAGTGCGGTGGCGGAGAAGTGGTTTTTGGCTCAAGTCTTGTAACTCTTTTGTTTCGTTGAGAGTAGAGGGGAGTGGTGGGGAGTGGTGGGGTGGAGGTGGGTTATATAGACGCCTTTTCGGGGGAGCGGGGAGCAAAGCGGAAGGGGGAGAAAAGATGGGAGGGATGGAAGGATAAATCTGGTTCATTACTGACGTCTTTTGGCCTCAGCAGATATATCTGTAGTAGCATTTTCCTATCTATCTATCAATCTATCTCCTTCCCCCCGTCATCTTCATCCCCATCCCAACGACCACCCAGAACGCCCCCTCTCATTCGAAAAACTATATAACCCACGCCACCCCCCTCCACACAGCAGCACCAACAAGTATGAGACAGTTGCACCTCCATTTATGGTGCCGGCTCTCCGGTGCGGAAGTAGTTGAGTATCTGGGGGGGGGGTGCGTGTTGGTGGTGTTTGGCTGGGATGACTGGTGTTGTCGTTTCTATGTTGCTGTCATTGGGTTCACGTCACTGGGGGGTTCTGTCACCGCTCCCTTCTCGTTACCAACGCTCGCCGCATTTCAACTTCGTGTACATAGCTCCATGCCAACCTACTCTTTCCGAACCGCATGTCGACTCATCCTGCGGACTCTTCCTCAAGGTATTCTCTCATCATCCAAAGTATCTCTATGTTGACCTCCTTGGCAGGCGGGTTCTCATCTCGGCCGATGATATAGTTTACATAGACGGCAGAAATGCTCCTTCTTCACGGGGCCACGCCGTAAGCCCATTCGTGCTGATCTAGCCATCTCCATTTTTCCCACGTGCCCGAGCGGTGGCTGGTAACTTATGGTTCTCCTCGTCACGGCCCCAACATGGGACATTGCGGCTTCCCAAACGAGGTCCTCGGTAGGATATTCTTCTATCTACCTCTATGTCCTTCCCTCGTTTGAAAAGAGGCCAGATACCTTTGGGCGGGATGATAAATCATTTTCTGAAGTGGAACAGGAGGAGGCTGGACTGCTCGCTTTCGTCAAGTGCCACAGCTATAAGTGTTATGTATTATCTTTTGTTTTGCTCGTTTCTAACAAAGCTATATGCTGAAAAGGAAACCAACCAATGCCAGATGGTGCAGGTACGTATAACCCCTATAAACATTCTCCTTCGTATCGCTGCTGCATTTCTAGTCTCCGATACTGTGTGCCACCGTCACCGTATTCTCACCACGCGTTACTGTCACCGCTGCGTTCTCGCCGCCGCCGCGCTGCCTGCTGTCGTCGGTATAGCGCTAAACTGGACAGCTAGCGCAGCGTGTTGAAGAATGGTGGACTTTCTAGTCGTCCCTCCTAGCATGATTTTTATCCTGAAGTTTGTTTCTTTCTGTTAGTGCATTTGGTGGTATGTATGGGGAATGGAGTTGGCGGAAAAAGAGGGGGTTATATAGGTATTTCAGGGAGGGGCTGAGAATGAAGAAGCGTGGATGGTGGTTAAGATGGTGGCGGCATGATGGGGGGAATGAATGTACATCTGTACCAGGAAAATCATACCTGCCCGTCCAAGTCTGTACATGATATGAAGTGTCCACCTCATCAGTCCATCTCATTCAAAGACTTACATCCCCCAGACCCCTCAATACACATCTACACCATTTGCCACGCTATCCACATCCCAAAGTCCCCCCGTTCAGCATCCCCAAAGGTAGGTTCTGCCCTGCTCAATTTGAGCGGGTTGGTCTTTAACACCCCCAGAAAAAATCGGCAGAGCTTCCTTCTAACGCATTCACAACAAATCAAGGCTTACAGACTCCAACTGCGGGTGTATAGAGAAGACAGAAGCTTTGTGGATGGGGTGCAAGCATGGGGCGTGAAGTGCGTGACGGTGGCTTATGGGTATTATTGTCGCCGGTGCGCTTCTCACTACCGGCGCTGCTGCTGTCGTTGCCATATTCTCATCACCGCTTTCACTCCCGCCACCGACCTGCCGCCCACCAAACTGCACCAGTTGTTCTCACTCTGTAAAATGTTAGTGATAGAGTGGCAGACTCAAAGATTATTCCCCTCGTCGGCTTTAACACCGCATCTACGAAATGGTCCCGGAGCTGCTTGATATCCTTGTCATCCTGCAGGAAGTTATGTTAAGGCCAACATTTCAAGGCCTCTTAGTGCCGTATTTGCGATCAAATGGGGAGATCTCGCATATCTTTTCGGAACTACTTCTGAGTCATTGGCTCAAGGGGAGTGATGGTGGTGGAGGTGAGTTTTATAGTTGTTGGGCGAAGGAGAGCGGGGATAAAAGGGGCCGGGGGGCAGAATGAGAGATGGTAGATGGGGGAGAAGGGAAAAAACGTAGATGAAGAGATAAGAAGAGCAGGAGAAAAAAGAAATGGACAGTGAATAAAAGGACCTTTTAATTAAACATATCTGCCCTGATCCCCTCTATGTATCTATGCAGCGCCATCCAGCCATTCATCCCCACTACGCCCCAAACTCTTGGCGTTTTCGTCGTGGAGAGAGCTTCATTGCGCTTGTCGTATCTCTGATTTGAGATGGGTTAAAAGTTATTTAAGAATTCTTGAATTACCGTCATGCCCAATTATTCAACAAATAGAAAAGCACGGAGCGCAGCTGCTATTGCTTGTTTCCCCGGTTTTATCGAGGGCTTGACTCCTTTTCATGCATCCTGCTTACGGTTGCTCCACTAGCGCCGGAGAATCTACGGTACAAAAATGTTGTGGCAGTCGCCGCCACTGTACCATCGTAGTTAAATGCAACCATTATTACAGTTTCATCGGCGGGAAGCTCTAGTGGAAAGGCTACAAATATAGTGCATCTAAACCTCCACTATGGTATCTCCGAACAATTATGCACCTCGATATGACGTACCTTGTCTGCGGATTTAAGGAATGGACTTGCAACTTCTAACACCGTAGTTGCTTTTATAACTACTCTCACTCTCGCTCTTTTAAGGAATGTTATAACTTCATTCACCAACTTCGCGAGTTTGGTTAAATACCACAAACCAGCCAACATTCATATTACCATTTACCTAAGCATCTACCTAAGCATCTAGCTTCGAAGGCGATCCCTTTTGATCCATCTGCCGCAATTATGTCTCAAAATCTTAAGATAGTGTTTGGTTCCATGACATTTGGCAAAGAGAGTGAGTGTGACGTCCCTTAAGTGCCACCTATTGCTAACTTGAATTTCCAGATACGTTAGGGTCCCGCGTGTATACCGCTGAGGAAGCAGGCAAGATTGTCGACATCTTTCAGCAACATGGCCACGACGAAATTGACAGTGCTCGGGTATACGGGTACGGCACAACAGAGGAAATACTCGCAGATATCGATTGGCAGAAGCGAGGTATAGTTATGGACACAAAGTTATACCCAACCGCCGGTACATTTATGGGTAAAGATGATCCATACACCCATACGCCAGAGGATGTGCGCAGAGGCCTCATGGCGAGTCTCAAGGCGCTCAAGGCCGACAAAATTGATATGTTTTATCTCCATGGGCCTGACCGCAAGAATCCCTTCAAGGACACTCTTCGCGAGGTCAACAACCTTTATAAGGAGGGTTACTTCAAGCGTTTTGGAATTAGCAATTACATGTCTTGGGAGGTTGCAAAAATCGTGGAGATTTGTGAGGAAAATGGTTGGATCAAGCCTACCGTGTACCAGGGCATCTATCACGCACTGCAGCGCACCGTTGAGGCGGAACTGTTCCCCTGCCTCCGACACTACGGTATCGCTCTGTATGCATTCCAGCCTCTCGCCGGTGGTTTCTTGACTGGGCGCTACTCGCGGGATCAAGAGACCTTTGAAAAGGGTAGCCGATTCGACCCTAAGATAGCTCAAGGTACCCTCCATCATGGACGCTATTGGAACGACTCTTACTTCGATGCACTGGATATCATCAATGGTGTCGCGGAGAAACACGGGCTCACTGTTGCGGAGATTGCGCTGAGGTGGTTACATCACCATTCGCAGCTGAAGGCAGAGTTGGGGGACGCTGTTATTGTTGGAGCGAGCAGCACAAAGCACCTTGAGGGCAACCTGACGGATTTGGAGAAGGGTTCGCTGCCGGATGATGTTGTTGAGGCGCTTGAGAAGGCGTGGTTAACGACTAAAGCGGTGGCACCGAAGTACTGGCATTAGGCACCTTCAGAGCAGTTGTATTTAGCGGTTGAGCAAAGATTCAAGGCGAGAGAGCGAAGGTAACTGAGGATATATTCTTCTATAGATCCATAATACCATATCATATGCTACTCACGTCCATCAACCTTCACTCCTGCCAATTCAAGCATCTCCATTGCCGCCTCAGGTTCCGGCCTATACCCCGGCTCAAACATAACCAGCCACCAGACGATCTCACGCAGCTGATCCCATTTCCCTGCAAACTCTGGGTTCGTCGTTGGAGGGATAAGCGTCTTCCACGGTACCGCCGGGAAAGTGGCGTACATCTCAAAGGGTGGGGTGGGGAGTTTTGTGGCCGAGGGCCAGGTTGAGGGATCGGGAGTGCCGAGGGTTTTGAAGACTGGTGGTGGTTAGCTGGGTTCGAAAAGGGGTAAGGGTGGCAGAGATATGTGAATATATAGAGGACATACTGCTCAAAATAAGACCAAGTTGATTCCCATCCTCGTGTGCTCCTCTCGACTCGAACAGTGGCGTATGCGGTTCACGCAGACACTCTGCCATCACACAACCCGCGCCCCACATGTCGAGCCCAGTGTCGTACTTGCGGTCACCAAATAGCGTTTCTGGGGCACGGTAAGCACCCGTGCCGACATCAAGGCATTTCTGGTTGCGCGGCTCGTCCGTAGAAAGCTTGGGGTGCCAGGCGGTGCCGAAGTCGGCAATGACAAGGCGATTGGGGGTGAGGAGGAGGTTGGAGGGTTTGATGTCGCGGTGGATGATGTTTTTCCCGTGGAGGTGGGCGAGGCCTGCGAAGAGGTCGTGGAGGAGAGGGAGGAGCTTTGGAGGGGAGGGAAGAGTAAGGGCGGTGGCGAGGGTTAGGGGGTAGTAGGGGAAGGTGAGGATGAGGTGGGCGTCGGAGTCGTGGAGCGTGGAGATGAGAGGGATGATGTTGGGGTGCGTGAGTGATTTGAGAATGGCGGCTTCACGGGCTGGGTTGTGTGGTGGAGTTGGAGACGAGGTGGTGATGACCTTCACAGCGAGGGGGGTGGTGGAATGAGGGTGGTGATAGACGCAGGAGACGGGGGATGTGGCGATGAGGTGGCATGGGGTGTAGGGGCCAATAGTTGTGGATGGCTCTGAAGATGTTGTTGGTGCTGGAGCTATGGGCGGCGAGGTGAGTGAGGTTGATGAAGCCGTAGAAGAAAGGGCGAGGCAGACGGCAGTGTATGCTTCCTAATATTTGTTAGCAGGAGAAGGCGACGATGTAATCATACAGAAAGACAACGTGCAGGTTTTAAAGAGCAAACAATGGTGTATTATCCGAATAGGGGGTCAAGAGCAAAAAAAATCAAAAGAATATCGCGGTGCAACGGATTCGAACCGTTGTCTCTGGAGCTGTGAGATTCAATTGAATACTCCTTCTTGCGAAGTAGCCAGATGCGTTAACCACTACGCTAGCACCACATTTGTTGTTAAGGGGTGATGGCCTAAAGCAGACGAAACCGATACTCTCCCCCCTTTTTGGCCTGATATAGGAGGACAAAGGAGGCAGACACAAGAGAGAAAGCACAACAAGCCTGATATGACGACATAGCTCCTGAACAACCACTATGGTAGTAATAGAACTGACAGAAATAGAGATAACATAATAATAACAACGAAGATCCAGACTTACCAAGGAATGGGAGTCCTTATAAGCTTCAGTTTCAGCGGCAAAGGCTGCCTTTTGGGCCTTGGCCTTTGACGGCTCCCCCGCAGCTTCTATTCCCTTTTGGCTGGACAATGTTAGAATTCTTCTTTGTAAAGGAAAAGCACACGTACATGTTTTCGACATTCTCAAAGCGAACTGTGGCAGAAAGACCTGATTTCCAGTCATTGACTTCCGCCATAGTCAAATATGATACCCCGCTGGCGTTTGATGTGGGAGAGAATACAAGAGGTTTCCTCCGGAACACAATACCCTATGAGCGACTGGTCTCCTTGTCAATAGTGAAATATTCAAAAATATTAAGAGCTCTAGTTGCTCTTATCTATTATTTCAGTGTTCATCCGATGTCGATCAGATGAGAATTTAAGCTGACGTTCATAGTTCCCTACCTGTCATTTTTCCGAAGCGACACGGCAGGGGTCTCAGTTCGTGGGGTAATTGCCCCATTCTCCATAGCTACATTTATAACCCAAAACAGCAAAAAAAAGACAGGAAAAGGGNNTTGTGTATGGCAGAGCGGACGGGATGCCCAATTCTCTTGAGTCTATGGTCGTATGTGTCAGTTCGTGGGATGGCAGAGTATATATGCTGTTGGTGAGAGATTAGAATGCCCAAAAGGGCAAAAAAAAGACAGGAAAAGGGACATACAACAGTGGGTATTCGCTGGTGGTCACCCACCCAACTACTAATCCACCGATCTCAAGCTTGTGTATGGCAGAGCGGACGGGATGCCCAATTCTCTTGAGTCTATGGTCGTATGTGAAAGATATGTGTAGAGACGGCATTGTATACCGGGATTAATGCGGCCGCACGCCAAGAGCGATCGACGGCTCAATCGATTAAGGACGGGCTTCCATGTCAACACAAACGGCCAGTACACATTATGAGCATCGTTGACTACGCACCCGACTCTCACAACCACACCTGTTATTGTTACTGTTGACAGCCGATACTGTCTTATGGACGCTACCAGACACTAGCAGATCGCAAACTGATCCAAAGACCTCGCAATGGAGGGTCTCGTGCGACAGGAGTATCCTGGAATGCTGGTAAGATTGGTGTCCTTTGGCACCGGCTTGCGCGGGACGTAATTGACATTCTACAGGCGTCGCTGCCACCCTCGCAGGCAGTTCACATCTTTAATGAGCGCGTAAAGCGCGTGGGAAAGCTCAATGCGGAGATAGCGGACTGGCTCCAGGTATGTTTGTTTTGTCTGTAAACTTCACTCCAATGACCTCACTAACACCATCCCAGGAGCGCCGGAAGGTCGAGGACTTATATGTACAAGGCCTTAAGAAGCTTGCACGGCGACCACTGCCAGATACCACGTCCGAGTTGGGGTGCGAAACCCTCAGATTGCTGATTGGCGAACTATAGCTGACATGATTTATAGGATATTCAATGCCCCATGGTCACAGATAGTGGCCTGGGTCGACGAGACTGCGACCTCGCATGCGATTCTTTCAAAGGGAATAGAGCAGGATGTGGAGCAGGCGCTGCGACAATTCCCCACGCAAAACAAAGAGATGGGATCCGTCCTCACTATACAAGGGAATCTGGCACAGATGGCGAAGGAATATGAATCAGCTCAAGATACTGTGGAAAAATTGGCAAAGAAGGGCTCGAAGGCCAACCAGGCAAAATCCCAGCAGGCAACACAGAAGCTGAACACCGTATCGTCAGAATGGGAGTCGCAGGCCCCGTTTATATTCGAGAAGCTCCAGGCGATCGATGAGACTCGGCTCAACCATCTCCGGGACGTGCTCACCCAATTCGAAACCCACGAGATGGACCAAGTTGAAAGGAACAGAGTATCGACAGAGGCGGCTCTTACCTCTCTACTGGAAGTTGATACTGCCGTAGAGATCCATAACTTCGCCACCAATGCTACACAGGGGAAGCCCAAGCTCGAGCGGAGGGCAACTGCTGCTCGCACCGGCTCCACTGTCAGTGCTAGCAGTGCCAACCTAGCACTTCCGCCGCCGAGAATGCCCACTGAAGACAGCTCAAGCTTGCACTCTGCTAGAAACGATGCGTCGTCTGGTAAGTCAATCAACCTATGGGCCTGAGTTGAACCTAACATTTTGTCATAGAACACAAGAAAGAGAGTACGCTAAAGCGATTTGGCACCATAATGAACCGAAGACGGCAGAGTATACACGCGGGATCCTTTGGCCGATCCAGCTCTCCATCTAAAGGCTTTTCTGCCCTTGGCGCTCCCCCTCGGAGCAGAGACGGCCGACCAGCACCATCCCCGCGTGCCTCATCTAGCAATCTACGCGATAACACGCGGCAGAACAGCAGTCTAGGTGCAGTGGCAGAATCGCTAGCAACCTCACCGAGAACCTCCAAACTACAGTCACCCATTCAACCCGTTCCCGCCGACGGTGAAAATAGTACCCCCGACACTGTACGTGACACGAATGGAGGCTCAGCAAGAGACGGATCTTTAATAGATTCTGCAATCCCTCAACCGCCACCACAAGCCGATGGCGCCAGCTCTAACGCTGCCCAGCTAGATGCAGAAGGATTTACCGTTCCGCCCGCCGCCAACGATGCTATATCTCAGGCCCAGAGAGAAGCAAACAGTGAGAGCGACGCAGCACCTTCATTCAAGCTCAACATCGCGCAGCAAGCTATTCAAGAAGAGGATGCAGATGCTCAGGCTGCCTTGTCTAATGTTGCAAATACGCTCCGTACCGCCAACCTCCCTGCGCCGTCACGAAAAGTTGGCACTGTGCGAGGACGCCGAGATGTCAGGAATTCGATGTACGTCCCAGGGCCCGATGCAGCTGTTGCTGAGGCACAACGTAGCCCCGCTGCTACCAACTTTTCTGCGCCTCCGGCCGCTTCCCAGGGGATTGGTCGGGCTGCCAATCTAGCAGCATCAGCCAGTGATCTCGGCTCGTCAGCTGATTCGATACGTTCCGCGACATCTGCAGGAGGCGGGTTTATTAAGCATCCTGAGATGACTAGGCCGGGTCTCAATGCATCCGTCATCGAGACAGTGAACTTACTTTCTGAGAACGGCGAGATCAAAACTGCTACCACTATAGGCGAAATAGCTTTGTCTTACGTGCACCCAGTATCTGCACCAGAAATACCAGGTAAGTTATTGCAAACCAAGACACTATAATCGAAGGTAGACTAATAATTAACCAGATACTGCTGCAATCCGACTCTTTAACTTTGCCGGTCTTGAGGCGATTGCGCCAAACAAGGCATTCCTAAATGAGTCAACTCTGCCTGGCCATCACGGCGAATACAGCGTTCAGCTCTCGGAGATCAGACGGACCAACTGCGCCTTTAAATACAAGGTCCACACGGAGCCTGCCAGCCTTTACGCGCAAGTACCGCTTCTCATCAAGCCGATGTGGAAACCCACAGGCGACAAACTCGGCGTTGTAGTCGAGTACTCCCTCAACTCGGCATACTCTTCCGAACCGCTGAGTCTGAGCAACCTCACGCTTATCGTGTCGTACGAAGGCGCAAAGGCGATCAGCGCGCAGACGAGGCCGTCGGGTACGCATGTCAAGGAGAAGAATCTGGTTTTCTGGCGCCTGGGCGACGTCCTGCTCGAGCCCGGAGTTACGAAGAAGATCCTGGGTCGTCTGTTGGGTGATCAGGGGGGACAGGTTCTGCCGGGTGTTGTAGAGGCGAAGTGGGAGATTGCCGTACCTGCTGGAACCGTGGTTGGCAGTGGGATCGGTGTCAGCTGGAAGACCGGCGCGGAAGAAGTGGATGGGAAGGGGAAGGGTCCAGAGAACGAGGAGCCAGATCCATTCGCGGATGAGGACGCGGCGAAGGGCGCCGATAGTGGGGAGGCGAACGGATGGACGAAAATAGAGAGTGTACGAAAGGTTATCAGCGGGAAGTACGATGCTATCACCGGGGCCGACCAGGCATAATTATCCCGGCGAGGTGGGGCTGGGAAAGGTTTGGAGGGATTATGACGGGGTTCGTTAGCTTTAATTACGGGTTGTGAATGAAGAGTTGGGCTGTGATGAGAGGTACGGGTTGGGAGCACCGCCTTTGTGAATAAGGGGATTGGCGGAGGAGTGTAGAAGTAGATACCACAGCACAGCACATGCGCTCGTTTTATATACGGCGATTAGCTTGTTTTTTTTTCTTGCGTACAAGAATATATATAACTCCAGCAAGTTTATTTTCAGTCTCTCGTCTTTTTGATCGTGGGACCATATATTGTCTCTACTCCCGTGAATAATATTTAGAAGCAATCCATATATTCACCAAATTGCTAAATAGGTTGGACATTGTGTAGTCAAATGGATGATGTTTATGTATAAGCTATTTAACGCTTGTCCCATTCCCTCGTCCCATGCCCTTTCCGCTGTAATATACAAAAAACCGCAGTGAGGATATATGTCACATCACCACCATCTACGTCCATCTACACCTTGCTACTCCCAGCACCCTTCGATCCACATCTACAACTTAGCCTTCGGCGCCTCGAGAGTTGGGAGCATCAGGTCACGGATATCACCAGCAGCCTCGTTGAGGTAGAAGCTCATCCTCTCGCTGCCAAGACCCTTGGAGACAACGTTGAATTGCAAGCTGTATATAGTCAGTATTATTCAAATTTTAGAATCCAGAATTTGCTTACCTGTTCTCGTTGATCATGTAGGCGATTCCCCATCCGTCGTCAACAACCTGGGACCATCCGTAGCCGTTGAAGTACTCGGAGCTCAGCTGCGAGCTGGAGATGAACCACTTGCTAGAGTACGAGAACGCTGGGTCCTTGTAGATAGCTGGAACCTCCTCTCCGGGCGCCAAGAGCTTCTTAAGACCGAACAGGTGACGGTCGACACCCTTTCCGTCAGACGCAGCAGCGATGTACTCGAGGTGGGAGTTGATAGCCTTGCGGAACAGCTCAACGGTAGCCTTAGAGTCGTTATCCGCGTTGCTGATAGCCTTGCAGAAGGCGACCGAGTCGTCAGACACGGTACGGGTAGTCTCGGTGCGGCCGAGCTGGAAGCGGCGAGTGGCGGCAGACTCGTAGGTGCCGCGGTTCTTGCCGAACATCTTGAAATACGCGAGCTGGATGATCATCTGCACGTATGCGTCGGGAGAGCACTTGAACTTCTTGATCAGGCCCTTTCCGTAGCCCTGGTAGGCCTGGACGCGGAGCTCGTGCTGGCCGATAACATCGGCGAAGTCCTTCTCGGCGCGGTGGATCTCGGAGGCGACTTCCTTGGTGACGTGGAACTTGACGGGGGCGGGCTCGGGGAGGGAAGAGCGCACGTTGGTGGCGGAGAAGTCGAGCTTGTTGTTGAAGATGACGTCGTTGACGTAGTCGTTCAGGCGGTGGGTGGGGGTGCCGTCCATCATGCTGTGCTCGCCCATGAAGCCGGAGGTTCCGTTGTCGTTGATGATGAACTGGATGGGTTTGTCGAACCAGCGGTTCTTGCCATCACCGTGCCAGTACTGGTGCGCGCGCTCCTCGAGGGTGACGGGTGCGGCGTCATCAAGGCAGACAACGAAAGAGGCGGCCTCAATGGCCTCGAGAGCCTTTGCGTTGGCTGGGTGGGCCTTGAGGAGGACCTCGCGGGCGTCGGTCCAGACGTCACGGTTCTCGGAGGTGAGGGCGCCAACGGCGGGGACGGTCTCGGCGATCTCGTAGATGCGGCGGAACTGAGCCTCGAGCTCGGCGGTGTTGAGCTGCTGGCCGTCGACCTCAGTGAAGACCTTGTAGAACTGGTTCTTGCGAACCACAGCGATGTACTTGTGCTCCTCGTGGTTGAACTTGACGGGGTAGTCAGCCGGCTTGGCTGCGACACGGCTGCAGTTGAACATCCACTTGTAGCTGTCCATGGCAATTGGGAGCTTCTTCATGTACTCTGGCTCAAGAGTGCCGGCATCCACCTGCTTCTTGAACTCCAGAGCAGAGGTGGTGATGGCAGCAGCGCGCTTGGAGGGGTCGCGCCGCCTGCGGTCATCGCGATGTGAGTAGAAGTAGCTGACGTATGGCACGACGGGGTCACGGTATGAGAGGTATGCTGCGTCGTTCCACCACTCGTAGATCCAGTTGGCCGTCTTGGGGTCATCGCGGCGGGCGATCAGCTTCTTCTGGAGCTTCTCGCCGATGCCGCCAGGCTGGACGAAGTCGGCGACGACCTTCTTTGTGTGCTCGAACTCGGTCGCCGACACGAGCGGGTGGACGGACTTGACATAGCGCGCCGCCGTCTCCTCTAGGGTTGGCACTGGGAGTTTGGGAAGGGACTCCTCATATCGGAGCATAGGACCCTTAGAGTTATCCTCTTTGTAGCCTGTCTGCGGGTTAGCATGTGCTCAATGGGGGCGGGCAACGCTTCGAGCGGCGAGGAAGACATACCAGCTGGCAGAGAGCTGTTGTTTCGTGTCATGGCTGGAGTAATTATCTGTGAAAAACGTCAGCCTCTGCGGGCTTCTCGAGCTCGTTGAAAGCTCCGTGTTCCGGACTTACTCTCGACGTTCGCATAGACTGTAAACCACTTCTCAGCGCTGATGACGACACACGGCTCTTTGCAAACACGTTCAACATGCCTTACGACTTGGATATAAACGGGGAGAAGGGAGAGAGGGTCCTGAAATGAGATATCACACATAAATAATTTTGGGAGCGTGTGTACCGAGCGTCATTTACTAGTTGGTTGTCTTCGGCTTCGGAGTGGGTTGGGGATTGAGCCTCGGCTTTTCCAACCCGCCGCCTTTCCAGTCACGCGTCAGATGCATGTCGGCCTGCATACACAACAACTCCACAATTTTGCCACTGGGTACGTATGATTATTTACATTATGGTACAATTATAGTACGGCATCCTCGGAATCACCAAGACGACCATCCTGGAGGCAATCATACTGTGAATTTTAATCATCAACACAGCCGGGTGGAAGGAAAGATACATCCACATGATAAACAGCCGGATGCAGCCGTCTCGGAGTTTTGGTTAATCCGGCGCCTTCAAATCGCGATATAGCGAAGCCAGTATATTCAGCTTCAATTCTCAATCTCATAAATCGTATCAACATCTTGAGTAGATATACAACGTATAAACAAGTACCACCCAGGTTACTTACCCCGCTTCCTTCCACGCCGACTCTTGCTTTGTCCTCTGCCGCCTCCCCTGCTTCCCTTACCCCGACCTCTGGTGCTGGCAGGTTGCGGAGAAGGACTCCCGTCCTCAGCGGTCTCTTCCGCTGTTTCCGCCTCATCTTCATCTCCATCATCCCCCGTCTCCTCGACCTCCTCCTGATCTGTAGGCTCAGCCGTTGTCTCCTTGCTCGCCTGCCTCTCGCTCGACTCTCTGCCCCGTCCAACCCCTCGCCCGCGACCCCGTCGCCCACCTCGGCCACGACCAGGCCGAGTCGCCGAAGAAGGCGGCGGCGGAGATGTCTGCGCGTCATCCGTATCCTCGACAGTACTGGCCCGGTTTGAAGCCGCTTCGCCGCGCCTGCGCTTCTTGGACGGCGGGAGATCTGGTGGCGCATTTATCTGGGGTGGAGAGGAAAGCGCCTCGCTGGACACTTGGCCTCGAGTCCACATCATCTCGCCGAATTCGTCTTCCGGCAGGGAGAATTCCAGGAATTTGTCCTCTCCGGTTTCGTCCTCGGCGAAGTCCAGTGTGTTCTCGCGCTCATCGATAAGCTCGAGGTTGTATAATCGGCCCAACTTCTCCCAGATTCCAGGTATCCTAGTGTGCACGTCTGCTTTGTATCCGTGATTTCGGAGGTATTCTGATAGTGCGATCATGCGGAAGTGTTTGTGCATGCCTTGAAACCACTTAGTTGTTGTCCATTTCCCACGTGAAAGGTGTATGGGCCTTACCTGCTGGCTTCCACCTGATTATGCCTTTATATAGGGAGGTCTCCTGCTCATCCGTCCATGGATCCTGTAATGGATCATATGCTGGCTTTTCAGGCGATTCCTGCTCTTCTGGTGTGTCGACAACCATAGAATCCCCCTCATCATGGCCAGGAGTTGACGCGATGCGCCCACCACCCCTAGTCTTCTTTCGCGGTGGCATTTCGAGGATCAGCCGAAATTGAACGGTGTCGCTAGCTGTAGGGTGAATATACAGAGCGCAAACTTTGAATTGATTTGTTTGTGCTTGGGGAATTGGTGTTCCTGGTCGAGGGTCTGATGGAAATCTGTTTGGGTTTTCTGACTGTTGCGCCTTCAGCCTTGGGCTTCACCATGCAAGGCCGATACTAGCGCCGGGAACAACCGCAGCTGCATCAGTTGTCGCGACGAGACGCGTCCACCGGATGAAAGTGATGCATTAGAGTCAACATAAACTCAAAATGGAGGACGGCGAAGATCCGGGGAACGCTTTTGCGATCCCAGATCTATGGGCATCGTCGAGATACTTTCCAGAGTCCGGAGACTCGTACAGTTTCTTGTTCTCGCAACTTAAATTTGACGGTAATAGCGCTTGAACAACCGAATCCCTTGTCCATGCTAATGATGTGTAGATATCAGTGAGAAACTACCGGAACAGACGCTCGACCATGGAGGCAATGGCGGTTTCTTTGCCTTGCCCGATTTCCCATTCGTAAACCCAGAAGCTTCAATCATCTCCACGAGCACGCCGCCGCCTTTGAGTGAAAGGGGCGAGGAAATAAACAATGAAGGCGGCGACGGATATGTTGACATATGGTCCTTTGCGCCCGAGGAAGAGCTGAAGAGCGCAAACTATCTTACATGGGATGCATTTGATGAGCAGAGGGAGGAGGCGCCTCAAACTTGCTACGTCTCAGAAGGAGGTCCACAACTATTCGACGCCGCAGTCGCCGACGACACAAACCCCCTCCAAATCGACAACCAAGATGCAGTTGTTGTCAGCGGTTCGACATATGCATCGTCACTACTATCCTTGGGCTTGGGCAGGGACTCGGTGCTATTTACCTGGAACGAAGACACAAAGGAGTTCGAATGCACTCTCAAATCCGTCCGTACATCCGGCTGCACCACCGAGCTCACCCACGACGTCACAGCTCTCTTCCTCCAATGCGGCAACACCACCAAAGCCCTCCGATCATTCACCGACAAAACCTACCTCAAACACCGCTCACCCGGCCGCATCGCCCTAGCCGACGCCATAGCAACCGTCCTCTCAACCCTGCAATCGCACCTCAACATACCCGCCTCCCCTCTCCAAAGTATCCTCAAACTGCAATCCCTCTTCCAGCCCGTCTCGCACCTCCTGACCATCTTCCACGAGCTCATCCTCGCTGCTGTGTCCGCCGAGAATGATGAGGTCATGCTCTCCCACCTCTTCCAGTATATAGAACAGACTAAGCATAGAACGGACTCTACGCAGACTATCCTCCTCGAAGTGCTCTCCCGCGTCTCTCGCCCCTTTTTGGATTTCGCGGGGGAATGGCTCGGTATCCAGCGCGAAACGGGTATGCCCCTCGTCAAAGGGAGCGTTGGGAAGAGCTTTGTCAAGGCGGAAGATAGGCTCTGGATCGACGAACAGGGCATGGAGATCCGGACTCCGGATTTCGTGCTTGATGAGGGGAGGGTCCCGTCGTTTATGCCAGAGGAGGATATGCAGATCTTATTCGAGGCCGGGAGGAGTCTAAGGTTGCTGAGGGAGCATCAGCCTGAACATCCGTTGGCGAGGGGGGATATCGTCACGTCCGCCGCTGCTGCGAAGCCGGTGTTGGAATGGGAGTTTTCGTGGCATAATATTGAGGCGATTGGGGAGAAGGCTAGGCAGTATGAGAAGGACCTCACTGCTGCGATAGAGAAATACTCTACATCCGGCCACACACCCTCAGCGCCACGCCTTGCAGCACCAGCGGAACAGAAGGAGGAACTCAACCTCTTCGGCAAACCCCCCTCAGAAATGGAAGCCCACCTCCTCGCCTCCCTCAACACCCTCACAACCACACCTCTCACCCCATCTTCAACCCTCACCACCCTCCTAACAACCCACCTCACCACCTCCCCCACCCCCTCACAATCCCTCTCCCTCCCCCTCCCCCTCCCCCTCCCACTAACCCCCCACCTCTCCCTCACCCCCCTCCTAACCCCCCTCTCAACCCACCTCTCCCACGCCACCCTCACTCTCCTCCTCGCCTCAAACCTCACCACCCACCTCAGTCTCCACAGGTCTTTCTCCCTCCTCGGCTCCGGGGTCTTCGCATCCCGTCTCGCGCACGCGCTCTTCGATCCCGAGCTAGGGACTGCGGAACGGCAGCGCGGGGTCGTGAGGGAGGGTGTTATGGGGTTACGACTTGGTGGTGGCGGTCGTGGGAAGGGGGAGGGGAGTTGGCCGCCTGGGGGGTCGGAGTTGAGATTGGTACTATCGGGGGTGTTGAGTGAAAGTTACGCTGCTACTACACCGCGCGCTCCCTCTCGGCCATCTACATCTTCGTCCTCCTCCTCCTTGCCGGCTTTCGCGATAGGGGGGAGGGTGGGGGTGTACAACGCACCCACTATGCTACCAGGTGATCTCAGCTTCGGCGTCCGCCACATGACACCCCCCGAGATCGCAGCGTGTCTTGACCCTTCCTCCCTATCTGCTCTGGATTTTCTGCGGTTGGTGTACCACCCACCCGCTCCGCTGGATGCGGTCATCACGCCGGAGAGTTTGCATATGTATGACCGTGCTTTCCGCGCGCTGTTGAGGTGTTTGAGGGTGCAATTTGTGATGGGGGAGTTGTTTAGGGCTTCCAAGACCTGGGGGGTGGGTGAGAGGGGAGGTGGGGGGGTAGGGAGGAAAGAGGGGAGAGTCGCGGCGAGGTTTAGGAATGAAGCACAACACTTCATCAACGCCATCTGCGCACACTTCGAATCCGGCGTTACGGCGGCGTGGGGGGTGATGGAATCTAAAATGCGAGAACTGGAATCTCGTCTTCAGCCTGGTGGCGTTGGGTTGGCGGCTGGGGAGGGGGTGGAGGGGTTGAGGAGGTATCATGAACGGGTGTTGGAGCGGATGATGGGCGTTCTCCTCCTTAGAGGTAGACAAGCGGTGGTTAGGGGCGTGTTGGAAGAGGTTCTTGGGTGCGTGTTGGGGTTTGGTGGGTGGGCTGCGAGCGAAGCGAGCAACAGTGCTGGTGCGATTAGTGCTGGTGCGAGTAGTGCTGGTGCGAGTAGTGCTGGTGCGAGTAGTGCTGGTGCGAGTAGTGCTGGTGAGGGGGAAAAGGGGGTAGAAGACCTCTACAAACTCTTCCGCTCTAAAGTCCTAGTATTCATAACCATCTGCCGCGGGATGGAGGAGAAGAAAGGGGGTGTCCTAGGAGTAGAGGGGGGTGGGAGGGGGAAAGGGGGTGGATATGGAGGGAGAGGGGGGTTGTTTGATCTGGAGGAGGTGGGGAGGGGGGATGTGGTTGGGGGGTTGTTGGGGAGGTTGGAGGGGTCGGGGTATTATAGTTAGGAGAGGAGTGTATATGAGTTTTGTACAGGTATGGGGTTGTATTGTTATAGATGGAATACACATTCTCATCCAACTCCTTATTCACCTCCCCTCCTCATTCTCACAAACTCCTGTCTACCAAGAAAGGGGGGACACACATAGTCAAGCAGGCAGACACGTGATACCCAAAACTAAAATGTATTTCTCGATCGATCTCTCGATCTCGATCTCCTCCCCGCCAGACGGAGAAATCCCCCCCCCCCTCCCTCCGCCATCACCTCTACACAATTTCTCCGTTCCCCTCCGTCCGTGAGTATGGGGTAGGGTAAGGTATGGGGTAAAATAAAGTGCGCCGCCGCATGGCAAGTCCCAGGAACAAACCATAACGGCCTTTGAAACCCAATCCCAGGAATGGGGACACGGGGATGTGGATGTGGATGTGGAGGTGGAGGTGCAGTATGGGGGTAGTTGAGTTGGGTAGGGTGGAGTGATGCTTGTTTGCCTGCGCGTTCTGTTTTGGGTCATGCCTTCTAGTATGGTCTGGTATGGCATGGCATGGCATGGCATGTTATTCTCCGGTATGCTTCTAACGACGGCGGTGGTACCGCACAACAAACCAACTTCTACTACAGTATACCCACCCACTGATAAACTGCCTGACTGACTGAATGAGAAAACTCACCTCCGGCGTACGTAAGCTTCCTCGCGCAAATACCATCCGTTTGAGAGAGAAAGAGAGAGAGAGAGAGAGAGAGGGAGGGATATAGAAACACGGATCCACCACGCCCGCACCGTCTTCGGGTCCCCTACCTCTCCCCTCCGGCGAGGGAACGTCCCATCATAGACAGACAGGCGGCTCACCTCAGCCCTGTGCCCTGCTATCCCCTACATCCCCTACCTACCCACTGGAGTCTCCCCAACCCCAACCCTCCCTCCCTGCCACATGGTTCCTTGGGGGATGTGGAAATTAAAACGTCTGTGTTTTGCGGGTAAAAAGCTGACGTTCGTTTGGTAGAGGTATGGGTATACCCAGGTTGGTACGTGAGGAGACATGGGTAGAGGGGTAGAGAGAGGTTGGTAGGGTTGGTAGGGTTGGTAGGGTTGGTAGGGTTGGTATACGTAAGTAAAAATACCGCACCTTCCTCATCGCGTTTGTGGCTATCGCGAAGGGGAGGTGGTGAGGGCGCGATTGGAGGGGGAAGTAACCTGCTGGTTTGGATTCGGTGAGGATGTCGTGCGCGGATACTGCTACCACTGTCTCCCTCTCTCTCTTTCCTCTCTCGTCGGTGTGCGATAGTCTATCTATCTCTCAGCCTTCCTTCCTCTCCCTCAGTGTAACAATCCGATTGTCCAACTCGGTGTTGTGGCGCCTCTCTAATCTCCTCCCCCCAAGCTGAGCCGTGTGTTCTGGCTTCTACAGTACACTATTCCGTGCATACAACCACACGCCGCGCCACCACGCTCCCAGACATGGAAGGAACATGGGTTACTTACTCATCCCACCGTGACGCGCAACATAGCCCTCCCCTCGTCTCCTCCCCTTCCATCCTCCCGTCGAGCCGGTGGGCGTGCTTGTTCCGCATCGCATCCTTCAGCGGGAGGAGGTACCATCCATGGTACTGCCAGCCAGCCAGCCAGCCAGCCAGCCAGCCAGCCAGCCGTGCGTGTGTTGGTGGTAGTGTGAGAACCTCGTTTATCGGCTATTCACCACTTTACCAGGAGGGAGGGCGAGAAGGATAATATCACCCGCGGTAAAATGGCTCAGAGCGATGACGGCGACGAGAGGTGAAGGCGGCTGGGAGGACAGACGATGCCGGTTCGGTTCTTGGTTCCGTTTGTTGGGCTGGGTGCGTGACCCTGAGCTTGACTCGAGAGGGGCAGCATGTGAACAGATAGTAAGATGGTATATAGTATGTGGAGAGTGGAGAGCAGAGTAGATAGAGTGAGTACCAAACAGGCAGACCAGACTCATCCTCGGCCATCCTGTTTCTCCATCCATCATACTCATCCATCATACTCATCCATCATACTCATCCATCATACTCATCCATCATACTCATCCATCATACTCATCCATCATACTCATCCATCGCACGCACTGTTTCATGACCACACACACCCCACCACGCAACCCACAGTAGCAGAGTCGCAGCGCAGGAGGAGAGCAACAGGAGGAGCAGCAGCTTGCCCGTATGCACAAGTAGTGTAAGTACTCTCTCTAACTTTAAAAGTACTCCACCACACACAATTAGCATAATAGTACATATTTTCTCTATCAACGGTACTTATAGCTGGGTGTGAGTGTGGATAATCCTCCCCATCCCCAAACAACGGCTGTCTCTCCTCGGCTACACTAGAACGCGCCACTTACTTCTTCCACTCTCCCCAACTCCTTCTTCCATCCCGCCATCGCTCATCCCGCCAATCCCACATCCACACACCACCACCACCACCACCCCTCCCTCGCCGTGTCTCACTCTGCAACCTCTCATTTGCTTATTCGGGACTAAAACAACGCCTCTTTCTTATCCCTCTTCCCTCTTCCCTCTTTCCGCTTTCCTCGGCGTTTTGACGGCTGGAGTAGAGAGGCGGCTTCTTCCAAGCGACTTCCAACAAGCGATTTCCAACCCAACCCAACCACTCGCATTCCTCGCATTCCTCGCATTCCCATAAACCCATGTCACAAGCATAACCACAACCACAACCACAACCACAACCACATCCACAACCACATCCACAACCACATCCACAACCACATCCACAACCACATCCACAACCACATCCACAACTACACAGGGTAACGTTGATCGCCCGCATCACCACAAAAGTACGTACTGACTGCAGAACAATCTTCAATTAAACGGCCCTAACCACCACCAACCAACCAGGGATGTTGCTGTACTGTATGTGTCTTCGCTCTGTCGATTATAGCCAAAAGCGAAAGGAACAACCGAACAACCACCCAACCCGCTTTCCTATCCACAGTCCACACAGTCCACACAGTCCACACACTCCACACACTCCACACAGAAACCCAGGGTCGTGAAAGGGAAACTAGGGTCAGTAGGGGTCCTTGCGGCCCTACCTTTCCTTTCCCCAGGATATCCCCACAAAGAGGCCAATCTGTGGTCTTTGCCCCGTCTGGTGTCTGGTTGGATGCTGTCGCACTTGTATGTACTTCTCTTCTCCTACTATCCGTCTCTAGCTACCGCTACTCTACAGTACATACATACATACAACCACCACAGAAAGACATGGTCATGGTCGACACACACGACGCCGCCAATTGAGCTTCCCTTCCCTCCCTCCCCCTCCCACCCGATATTTCCAATATAATCTCCCCTCCGCATCGAAACCCTTGCCAAAAAAAAAAAAAAAAAGGCGTCGTCTTCATTGTTGGTTACTCTTAACAGATCCAATATTGCTTTTACTGCTTCCGCCCAGCTTCCGCCCAGCTTCCACTACTTCTACTTCTACCACCTTTCTTCATCCGTCGCGGCTAAGCTAACGGACGCCCATCTCAAACCATTCCTTTATCCTTCTCGCAAAAAAATATTCCCAGCGCGAGAGAAGCAGAAAAAGGAAACTCAAGATCGTCGCACCCAACGCACGCCTTATCGTTCCTACTACATTCCAATGCTGGCGCATTCCTTCACGAGCTCTCGAGATCCTCAATAATGCCGAGGCTGTCCCACACTACTGTCTCTTGTGAGCAGCATTAACTCGACAGGTCCATCCATCCTTGCAACCATCCCGTCCTATCAACGCGAAGCCGGGGCCCTGAACCAGAACGCGGGCGATTTCGCGTATACCAGTACTACAGTACAGTATACACATCCCACCCTATATCCACGTGTGGACACCCCACCCATCTCTAGAAATCGAAGATCCGATTTCTGACTCTCTCTGTTGTTGCGACGGACAGAGAGATCACGCACGAAACTGAGGAATCATGGCCATAATCTTCTCCCCAACCACCGTGCCCATCGGCGACTGGCACGGCGTCTTCCAGCAGCCCAAACCCCCGCCCTCCTCCCCGCGCCCATCCGACAACAGCAGCGACGCCACCAGCCTCACGCGCGTCGACTCCTCGCACTCCGGCGGCAGCAGATCCGAGCGTCGCCAGTCCAAGTCGCTGAGGAACATGTTCAGCAAATCCTCATCCTCTAAGAAACAGACATACACCCCGTCGCCCATCCCGGAGATCGGCGCCCCTGCCGACCGTCTGCCGTATAACGACGGCCCGCGACACCGCGTGGAACTCACCCCGACGGAATTGAGCGATGATATCTCGATCTCGAGGACGAGCACGAATGGCGGATCTAGTGTGTCGGATGGTGCGTCGTTTATTGACTCGCCGACTGGCGCGCATCCGCCGCAGATGAGCGAGAAGCTCCAACGGGTCTTCGGCACGAAAACCCCGCTCGTTGGGCCCAAAGCCGAGCGTCTGCATCCGCAGAGCGAAGAGAAGCCCCCGACGAGGAAGCGCGATAGTTTCCTCGCTGCGATGCCGAAGCGCAGTCTCGAGAGGCCGCCGACGAGCGCGGGACCACCTGTCATCTCGGCACCACTCGCGGCGCCGCCGGCGAAGTGGGAGCCGCCGCCTTTTTTCAAGGGGCTGTCGGGGGCGGTGAAGCATGGGTCCTTGATGACGTGCGGGGTTACTGCGAATGCGGTGATCTACCTCAGCACGCACGATAAGGGCGGGAAGAATGTAGCTGCCTTGGGCTTTGGGTCTGATCCGGTGAAGGCGGATAAGGCGAAGGAGAAGCATCGGCAGCGTGTTGTCGAGACGCTGGCGAAGGCGGAGTGGAGTCGCAAGATCTTTGTGTTGACGTCTGCGGGGCACCTGTTGCAGTTCTCGTGTGATGGCGCGTTTAATAGGTTGCCGGAGCAGTCGATTAGGTTGAGCAGGCACTCGGTGGCGTTTGCGAGTGATGTGATTCCGGGCAAACACTGGGTTATCCAAATCACCACCGTCTATGATGGCCTCAGCGCTGTTACGCCGGGCGAGTTATCCGCTACTCCTGCGCCGCCGGCGCGGCAGCGCCCGGGGTCGAAGTCGACATATATCAAGCCCATCAAGCAGTTCCTACTCATCATGGATAACGGTGAAGATCTCGACACCTGGCTCACCGCCGTGCGCCACGAGATTGATGTGCTGGGCGGGAAGGCGACTTCCGAAACTCCAGCGACCAACAACCCGGAGTTATCACGCAGTCCCCTTTCGGAGACAACAAACGTCTTCCCCATCCCCTCCCCCGTCAACGAACCCCTCTACTCCCCCCACTCCGACGACATCACCAACAACAACATCGAGGAGGATGATAACAACGATCCCCTCCCCTGGGAAACCGACGAGCGCACCGCCAATCTCCCACCCTGGCCTGCTGACGAGCAAACACCCCAGCCTAGTCGCGCAACAAACACCCTTTCCTCGGTGCCGAGCACGAAGTCGATTGAAGAGCATCTCCTCGATTCGCTGAGGGATAGCAACACGTACAGCCAACCCCGTTCCTCGGGGGGTCGCACATTCTTCACCTCCCCCTCTGCGTCGCGCAATTCGTCGCCGAGTAGGTCGCCGATTTACGAATCCTTCCCCCCTGCCCTCACAGCCGAGGATGAGGAAGGTCGTTATGGATTCGGTGAATTCGGCCACCAGCAACAACAACAACAGCAGCACCAACAACGCCCTAACGCAGGCAACATCCGCGAACGCCGCCAGAGCGCTCAAGGCGCCCGTCCACCCGTCCTCGACGCCATAATCGCCGCCACCACCACCCCCCCCTTCCCCCCACCAACACCACCCAACGACTCCTCCCAACCTCCCCGCCGACCAGCGCGTCGCACGCCTCCTACAGCGGTGCGAACTAGACTCTCAATCGTAGAAGATCAGCCTTCGCCCGCGATGCTGTCAGATGAGTTAATGGATGAAATCTCCGCCGCTCCGGCGCTGAGCCCGAAGTCCCGCGCTCGGAGACAGATGCAGAGAGCTGCTATCTCTATCCCGCCGCCGAAGAGCGGGAGGAGGACGAGTAGTCTGCCTACTGCCAGGGGTGCGCAGGGGGGGGGGGCGCTGCCAACGACGCAGGGACTGGGCTCGAGTCCGACGGAGGGGGAGGGGTCGGATGATGAGTTTCAGTTTCATCACTGGACATCCCGCCTCTCCCCGCCGCCGAGGGCACACACCCCCACTTCCCCGTCTTTTGGTATGGCTGAGCTTGCTCCCACCTCTTCCTCGTCTGAGCACGCCGCGGCTGGGGGACCGCCGCCGCCGTTACCGCTATTCTCCTACCCCTTCCCCCCCTCCCCCTCCTCACCCGCACCCCC
>KV459597.1:0-39537 GCA_001662645.1 Pseudogymnoascus sp. 03VT05 | reverse complement strand
CATCCTAATCTAAGCCGTAACAAGTATAGCTAATACTATCTCTACTTTCTTTTAATACTAACGAAGGAATAGCTGCTCTAGTTAGCCTTAACAACGCTGACCTCATAGGCTGCAGTTGTGTTTAGGAGGTACGTTTCAGTTATACTATTACCTTTAAGAAAAGCTTCAGTACTAATGAAGAATAGGAAGCTGCTATTAAGTTCTTCTTTACATATGATCTTAAAGTTCTCTTTAGCTAACCTAATAGCACTAATGATGTAGGTTATTGTTTCGCTCCCCCTAATGAAAATCTAAACTAATTTCAGTAGTACTAAAGGCTCCTAAGTGCCTTACGTACTAGATGCGTTGTTAACTCCTTAAGTTTCTCTATGTTCTTATACTAGGCTTTACTATGAAAGTAAGTTTCCTATTTTCCTTTAGTATATCTCGTTTCTTTCCTCTCTTACTTTAATACTAACGAAGCAATCTAGCACCTCTTTAGCTACAAAGTGCACTAAGCTCTCCTTACCTAGCTCACCTATAACTACAAGAAGTCTAAGACTTTGAACAAACTAAAGACCTTTAAAGAACTTATGTCTTTAGCAAACAATACAGTGAAAGCTTCAGGCCTATATGCTAGGTTGTTCCTTAAGGATTTAGTGATAGCGAAGGAAGGCCTCTATAATTTAAACAACTTGTAGGATGATAGTGATTCTACGCCTATAGCAAAGAAGCACTGCAGCCTAACCACAAAGGCTGCTCGTTAAGCTTTAAAGGCAGCGAGAGCAGCAGTAGAACCCTTAGCTAAGGCAAAGCAACTAAAGAAGACGCCTCTTATAAAGAAGCACAAGTATACGTCTAAGTCAAACAACATCACTAAACCTTCAGCTACATTAAAGCGTTGCGATAATAACGACGACAATGTAGACAGTAGTATACTAATTGCAGTTTAATTTAGTAGCGCTGACGTAAGTCCTTCTTCTCTAGTCTAAGTGGCCTAAAGTGCGTAAATCCTTAGTAATACTAGCTCTTTTCCTTTGTTTTTTAGTCTAGGTTATTTAGTAATGGATATAGGGTGTTTTTGGACTTTTTAGGGTATATAGGAACTAGTTTAGTAAAACTATAGAAAATCTACATATACATTATAAGAGCGTTATACCATTAATATTACAGTAGTACTGTAGCATTAGCTACTTTTTTTAATACTACTAATGAACTATAATATGTTGATAGTAACTTCAAATGTGACTATTCCCTTAATAGTACTGTAACAACCCTCCTTATATACAATGACATGTTCTTCTATAGGCAACACACATAGGCCCTTGCTCTAGCTAAGGATTAAGGAAGTCTCTTTGTAAGGAAGCTGGCTAGTCATTCTAGTTTAGGAGATACTGAATAATTGACCTAGAATTGTAGTTAGCACTCTAGCCACCCTAATTAGCTACTTTCTAAACGTCCCATCACTTTTCTAAGTATAAATACTAGCACCTACCACGCTGAAATGAGTGAGTACTATAGTGTAAGTAGTTAAGGTCAACATTAATGAGGTTTTAATTAAACCAGCTGCTAAAAACGCTAGAAGGCTATAATCCCTCGTTAGTACTATATATATAGCTGTATATATAGAAGAGAATGGACTAAAGATATATATATAAGCTGCTTATTAACTAAAGAGAGCTAGTCATTTGCGTTAATAGCGTGAAAAAGATGGCCTTCTTTAAGTTGAGAGATTTGAACCTATTTTAATAAGGCCTAGATTAGGCAAAGCTAAGGTTCTGCTAGGTTTAGCTATAAGAAGAATGGTTTAATCCCTAGTACATTATAAGTATAGGTATAAGCTTTAGCATGAACGACTTACCACCCTCTTGCTTCGTTTTCTAGAATACTAAATTTAACGAAACAGTTGCTGCAACTTCGTTCTCAACTGTAATATAATGTAGTTGGATCTATAGCACCTTATTAAAGCGAAGTAAACATAGGAAGGATAGAAGGTAAATGCACTAAAGCATCGCCTAAACGCAGCCACTACCCTAAGATAAGTAGTAAACCTTATCATTAAAGTTATTAAGCTTCTCTCTAAATGAAAGACATGGGAATTCTTTGTTAAAAACCTATAACTTCTGTAAATCTTCCTTTGTAATTACCTGGGCACTTGTTGCAATCTCTCTAGCTCTTGTCTAATATATTATTAGCTTTTTATATACTTTGTACTAAAGGTAGGGTATATAGACCTTCTTCTTCTAAAGACTCTTTATATATGTTGTAACTACTATAGATAGCAATGGGTTTCCCTAGTTTGTTCCATCTAGAAGCTTCTGCTATACTAATGGAGTCTTATCTATATACTATATAAACCCAAAACTTAAAGCTGACCTCATTTTTACTGCATGTGAGTATGTAGCAGGCTTCCCCTTATGCATTCTCCTTAAGGAGTTCTCTCGTTTTATCAGCACATCTATAAATTAGGTCTAGGTCTGTAATAGGACTAAAGGATTGTTAATTTAGATCAGCTTTAGGTTATAGAGAGACATTATCCATGCTGCGTAGAAGTAAGGGCAAGTGTCCTTACTACCATTTAAGCTGGACATACCATTTAAAGGATGGTTTTGTGCAGTAAAGGTAGTAAATTGCATCTATAGGCTATATACTACCATATATTGTTAGCTGGAATTCAGTTGCAACAAAGGAGGGCTGTCTATGTGGTGGAGGTACTGTAGAATGGAGAACGTACCTTGTATAGTCTAAAACTGTCTTTAGAGCTAACGCTCCCTCTATTTCCTTTTGAACTTCCTCCTTTATATAGTAGAAAGCTTGGTTAATTCTCACTTTTTCATCTTTAATATCCTCATCTACTTCTTCCTGTGTAATAGCTTCGTTAAGATTAAGCGAAGCAAGCTGTTCTACACTATAATAGTTATTATGGTATAATGGTGGGCTACTACTAAAGAGAGGTGGTAAAGACATAGTAATAGTAGTAATAATAGATATAGTAGTACTGAAACCAGGTCATATATCCTTAATAATAGTAAAGCATTGAAAATATCCTTTAAAGTAGTAAAGTATATAATAATGTGTACCCCTCTCTACTAAACACGTGAGTGTGTATAAATAGCGTAAAAGATAGGGCTGACTGTATATGACTACAAGTGCTTTAGTTGCACTGTAGCTTTACATTATTAACATCAAAGCTCTAGAGTTATAATGCCACCAAAAGAGTACTCTCTACAAAAGAAGCTAAAGGCAAATGATAGGTTATAAGCAAAGAAAGAAGCTGGAGCTATAGCATTAACAAGTGAAGACAGTGTAGTAAATAGTATTCCTGTAATACTGTATATGACTGTAATCCCATACTGTATACAGTACAGGATACTTTTTGCCTGTATTTTAAATACTGTATACAGTATAGGATTCCTTAATACAGCTGTATTCTATCCTGTAATACAGCTGTATTATACTATATTACGCCAACCTAATTAGTAGTAGTGTATAAAAAATCTACCCTTGAAAAATCCATCAATTCTACAAGCAATATAATACAACTTAATATGATGGCCTTCTAGACTACTGTCTTTAAGGGCTCTAAAGCTACTAGCGAATCTAGAGCTCCTAATTCATTAGCTTTTAATTCCCTATAGTCTTTAAGCTCAATTCCTACACGTATAAAGAAGGCACGCACCTCTCCTATTTAGGATCATACATCTTTTAGCCACTATAATGATGTTATTCTTAATAAGAATAACAAGGTCATATAGTGCTGTTCCTATTGCCCTTAAGAATATACTAAATCAGGTGGCACGAACATTATATTTAGGCACCTTAAGAACACTCACGAAATTAACCTATAGACAAACCCTTAAAAAGAGCGTATTAAGACAAATATTAAGGGTGCATTTGCACGAGTTGCTTAATTAGGAGAATACAAGAGACGCTGGCTTAATAATACAATTAATACTAAGAACTTAGATCCTAACGTACTTAAGCGGTTATATGTTTTATAGTTAACTTAATGTAGTATTTCTTTTTGTATAGTAGAGTCAATTGAATTCTAAGCGTATATATTATCCTAGTATAGTAATCATTATAGTAATACTAATAATGCTGCTTAGTCTTCTCTACTACTTAAACCTAGAAATTAATGTTTAGCTTCTAAGCTCACATCCTACAATATAGGAATAGATAATGTGCACCTATAAAAGCTAACAACAGGTTATATAGACCTCCCTCTAATTAGCGCTTTCAAAAATACACCTTACTATTAATCTTTAGACGTCTCTAAATACGCTAGCAATTATTAACATAGTTGCTTACTATATCTCTAATTCTAGCCAATTAGAACACTCTGTTCTTGCCCTACAGGAGGTTGATGGAGAGTACTTAGGTAAGAATTAAGCTATTTATATCCTAGAGGTAATTGCAGAATATGGAATTACCTTAAAACTTAGGTATTTTGTAATGGACAATGCTGGTAATAACAATACACTAGTAGTGTCCTTATCTAAGGGTACGTTATACCTATACAATATTATAACCCTATACTAATTTAAGTAGAGCTTATAACTAAGTAGGGGATGGATTAGAGCCCTATTCCTTACAGATTACAATGTAATGGCCATATTATCAACCTTATAGCACAAACCTTCCTTTTTCCTAAGAGCAACCTTAAGGCTCTTTTAATTAAGAATAATATAGGTGTTAGCGTGTTAGCTCTTCCTATAGAGGTAGAGGTTATTTAGTAGAGAAACAAGGGCCTACTTAGAAAGCTTCATAATATTGTGGTATATATTTAACGAAGTCCTTAACAACTAGCTAATTTCAAGGCCTTAAGCTCTAGAATAGGGCTTGTACGTGATAATTCCACATGCTGGAATTCCTGGTATTTAATGCTTACATAGGCAATTCGCTTAAAAGACTCAATTGATCTCTATTGCTTAAAATACTAAGCGAACGAGGAAGACTATTATATAGAATACTGCCCTCTAATTACTATAATGATTACTATACTAACTACTATAATAGTCTTAAAACAGGACTAGCAGGACCTTTAAAAACTCCACGATTTCTTATAGTATTTCTAAGATGCCACACTTATAAGTGAAAGCTGATTTTCAACTGTTGAATTAATCCTACCTATAATGGACTACCTACTTAAAAAATTAGAAGGCGCTAAGATGTAATATAAGGACAATGCCTATATAGGCCCTTGTTGCAATGCAAGTTAAGCAAAGCTTAACAAGTATTACAGCCTAATAGAGAGGTCTCTAGTCTATACTATCGCTCTTATATTATGCCCTTAGTGGAAGTGGACATATTTTAAAGATAATTGGCCTATTAATTAGGTAGATACTACTTAAGAAACTGTCTAGAAATTCTAGGAGAGCAATTACAAGCCTATTAGCACTGTCCTTCTAACTAACTAAGAGTCCTCTATTAAGGACAACGACTTCCTTAAGTGGCGTGTAAGTAAAAAAGGAGGAACGCACTTAGTTTAGGATGAGTATCACTAATATATACGCTCTCTAGTTATTAATGTACCTAATACTAACCTGCGAATTTGGTAGCTTGACCCTATACAACGTAAGACGTTCCCTAGTCTTAGTATTATAGCCTTAGATATATTGTTAATTCCTATAATGGCTGCTGAGCCTAAGCAGTTATTTTCAGGTATGTAGATTATAATTACAAACTGTAGGGCTAGGCTAGGAATTAAGGCGATTAAGGTGATTAAGTGTCTTAAATCATAGTTATAGAAAGACAATATTAGTTAGGTTGATGTAGAAGCAGGAATTAGTACAGGAACTTTAGAATAGCTATAATTTAAGCCTCATTTCTGTCTAATTAGGTTAGTGTAATACAGTTTGAATACGGCTGTATATACAGCTATAATATGATATTCCTTTTAAATCCTGTATATAGTACAGGATTGTTTTGATAATACTGTATACGTACAGCAAGCGAAAAAAAAATCCTGTAATACGGCCGTATTATACTATTTACCACACTAAGTGAAGATGTTTCTGCTATAGCAAGAGATAAAGACCTTCAGCAAGAACATGAGAAGACAGCATTACTTCGGTTAGCAGACCAGTTTTTTGCCTCACAAGGACGTTCACTAGAAGAAGTCGCTCATAATGTAGCTAAGGCATATGATACAGTCTCTCTTATTATATAGGTAATATTAACAGTGTTATATAGAGAGGAACGTCGTTAGAACGCTTTAACTAAACTAACGGAGCTGTCCTTCGCCTAAGTCCCATTACTAATAAAGATGCAGTTAGATGTAACTTATCTTTATAAACATTCGTTTACACTAAGTGTAGCATCGTCATTAACGTTACAGCAAGAGCTTGCTGATGTAGAAATAGCAATCTATTAGAAACAGCCAGGAAAGTTAGTTAGCACTGAAACTCTAAGCTTCCCCCTCTTCTAGAACGTAGCGCTTAAGGGTATCCTTCCTTAAGAAGGTATAGTAGTAGCAACACAAGGGGACAAGGTAAAGCGCTATAGCGTATCGCAGCCATTTACCCTCGTTACAATTGAAGGATTTAATATAAATGTTCAGGTGAAGGACATTCCTGACCCTCTAAACATTCTTTATAGTAAGAACTATTAGGACTTATCTTAGGACTAGACAAGTGATGATGGGCCTAGTACAATCGTTCTAAACGAAACAAAGATCCCATTATGTGGTTAGGATAAGGTCTATAAGAAGCACTAGCTATAGGTTTAGGAACATTAGAAAGGTTGCTAGCGAAACTAGCAGGTATGGCACTATATAATGTAATATAAGACATGGTACTAATGAGTGCACATAGGAATTTGTTGTACTATACGAAACAAACTAGTATAGCTAGGATGTAGTTGCAGAGAAGTATAGGCAGCTTACTTAAGGGGGTTGGAGTATCCTAAATTTCACCTACCTCTTAAAGAGGATTAGTAAAGAGAAGAGGGTACAAAACGCTATAGACGAAGCTGCAGCGCAGGCTTTTGCTCTAGGCGATGCATTTGTAGAATACTTCTTAAATAAGCGTGGCTCTAGGGTAGTTCTAATGGTAAAGACCAACTAAATTGCATATTCATGGCAAAAACGCTGTAATACCAAAGCATAGTAGGACAACCTTAATAGCTATTTATTTAGATCCTGTATAGACCTAGACCCTATAGTTGTATATTATAAATAAAGAGACAGTTGCACTATAGAAATAAGCTGTAGTGCTCTATAGAACATAGAGAAATGTAATAGTTGTTCCGGCCTAACCACCAACTAAACTGGTTGGCTAACTGGCCAGCTAGTTAGCCAACTAGCTGGCCCAACCACCAACTTTTAGGTTTGTGGTTCGGCTGGCCCAACCACCAACCACTATGTAGTATAATAGAATAGTATATTGAATTGAATTGAATTGCTCACTCTATACTATATTCCCAGTAGTGTCTGCTCTTGCCCGCTTCCGCTTTAGCCTCTCAACTAAAGCTATTTCTGTACGTATGGCTAGACCTAATAAGTAGCCACAGTCATGATCATTGTTATGGCAGTGTACACTACACTCCTTAGCTTCCTTATAGCAACGGCACCGCTTTGTACTACACTGCCCTTTACATTGACATGATATTCCGACCCAAGCACTTGTAGAAGCTTCTCTAGCTGCAAGCCCTAGTGTTACTTGCTTTGTAGAAGTAGGAATTAGGATAGTAGACTAGAGAGCTTGGTCTACAACTCCGAGTGATTTTGTAGGTATAAGGTGTTGTATAACACCTGAAGGTGTAAGAACGCAATACCTATGAGGGTAAGGCTCTTCTAGAATGCGTGCAAAGAGCCTCTTATTATTAGTTGAGGTTCTATCCTCTTAAGGCACCTTTATAGAGACTATAGCTCTAATATCAAAGTGTTGGATATCATGCTTCTTTGTATACTTGCGTATCATAGAAACCCTCGCTCTTTAAGTAGCTGCTATAGCTCTCTCAATTACGGGGTCGGGTGTAGCCTAAAGCTCAGTCCTAGGCTGAGCTGGCACTCGAGCCCGGGTTCCACACCGGAGCTTAGAATTGAGCTCTTGAGCCAGCTCTGGCTCAAGGTTAGAGCCAGGCTCGGAATTGAGCCCTAAGCTAGAGACCTCAATTCCGAGCTCTGGCTCGAGCTCGAGCTGGGCTCTAACCTAAGCTCTGGCTTGAGCTCGAGCTCGAGATCCAGGTTGAGCTTGGAGCCTGGAATTGAGCTCTTGCTCTGGCTCTAGCTTGAGCTCAGAGCTGGGCTCAGAATTGAGCCTTGAACCAGAGAGCTCAATTATAGGCTTAGGGGCTCGAGCTCTAATTCTTGAGCTCAAGAATGAGCTCTGGCTCAGCTTAGAGCTGAGCTAGAGCTCAGGCCTGAGCTTGAGTAGGAGCTTGACGACAGAGCTCGGAATTGAGCTCGGAATTAAGCTCTATTTCGAGCCTAAGCTCAGGGCCAGAGCTAGGCTCAGAATTGAGCCCTAAGCCAGAGAGCTCAATTCTAGGCTCCGGGCTCGAGCCAGAACTCAAGCCAGAGCTCAGGCCAGAGCCTAGCTCCGCCAAGCCCCTGAGCTCAACTCTGGCTCTGAGCTGGGCTCTAGCTTGAGCTCGAGCTCGAGTTCTGAGCCCAGCTCTAGCTCGAGTTCTGGCTCGAGCCTAGAGCCCAGAATTGAGCTCTTGATCTGGCTCTGGCTCTGGCTTAGGCTCAGAGCTCAGCCTAGAATTGAGCTCTCGCTCTGGCTCTAGCTCTAGCTCAGGCTTAGAGCTCAGCTTAGAATTAAGCTCTCGCTGGAGCTGTGGGTCGATTAGAGCTTCTGACTTAAGCTTAGACTGGAGCTCACTCTTAAATATTAGTGCCATCGTTAGGTCTTCCTGCTCAACTCCAATTGTGAGATCCTTCTAGGCCTGGCTATTAAGCTAGTTAATATGAGAACTCCTATCTCGGAATAGCAGCTCAGCTGGCTCACACCCAATTATGGAGTGGATTTAGGTGTTCATTGCGAGCGTGACCTTAAGTAGCCCATCATTCCACTCTGTAGACCCATGATCCATTTTCCATGCCTGTAGCTTATTCTCAACAACCCCATTTGCCTATTCAACTAGGCCTTGCGTTTGAGGTGACTGTGGTGCTCCATTTACTACCTGAATTCTATACTTGCATAGTAGGATAAGTAGAGCTCCCTTGAATTCTTTGCCGTTATCTGCTTACATAATCTTAGGAGGTAAGAAAGCTGTAATAAAGACAGCAAAGCAGTCTGCAATTAGCTTTGCATGCTTGCTCTTTAATGGATATAGCTGCGTATATTTTGAGAAGTGATCCTTTATATGTAGAATCCACTTATATTGCCCTAAAGGCTCGTGGCGCATATCAATTAGGTCGATTTGAACCCTTTCCCATGCTCGGCCACTTATAATAGGAACTAAGGGAGCTTTTGTTGTATTTGGTCAATTAAGTATGCAATTCTTACACCGTTTAAGTATGAATTCAACATCCTCTCGCTTTATTCTATAGTATTGTTGCTCAATAGTAGGCCACACTTTATTGCGACCTGCATGGAGAAGCTTTAGATGCTCTTGTGCAATAACGTTAAACACCTCTGCTTTAGGCACAACATATCAGGAGTTTAGATGGCGTATATCACTCTGTCTATATAGCTTATTATCAATAAGCTCAAAATCAAATAGCGCATGATGCTTAAGGTTCTTAGACTCTCTGTCTATAGGTTTAAAGACTGTTAGGTTGCGTAGTATTGTACATATTTGATCCCATTTTGTATGTGACAGTTGCTCACGATTGTAGTAAGTTGTATTACTTATATATGCTTCAAAAGCAGTGCGTACATCATTTGGAAATGGATTAATTAAGGCAATAGTAGCCATTATTGTTATCGTTGTAGAGTGTAGGTCTATAATATGAAGCTTCTACAATTCTATCTACCCTGTAGTTGGGCTGGTAGGTTGGTGGTTGGGCCGGCCCAACCGCCAACCCAAAAGTTGGTGGTTCGGCCGGCCCGTTGGCCAACTGGCCAGCCGGTTGGCCAACTGGCCAGGTTGGTGGTTCGGCCGGAACATAGTCTTAGTAGATTATTAAATATTACATCCTTTATTTTATTAAATATATGAAACTTATAGTTAATGTAAAAGAGCCTTATAAATTAATATAATCAAAGTAGTAGCACGCTACTATAGTATTTACTATATTTAAGTATAATGTATAACGTAATTCACATACGAGTTGCCTACACAAGCGAGTCGCCTACTAAAACACTAATAAATTGACTACTACTACTACTACTACACCACCACCCTATATAATGACCCTTATTCAACTATAATTAAATCCTCATGTCTCTTACACGTACGGGAATTATGGCCTGTAATCCCATATAAGCCACAGCGCTTCTGTCGGCCTATAGAGCCCACCTGCTGAGTAGTCTCACTTGCCACCTCCGTACGGACTTGAGTATCAACCTCAGCACTATAAAGGATATCCTCTGCGTCTCGTACGGAGAGGCTTCCTCCTTGCATTATACACCTCTTGCGCTCCCTTTCCCTCCTCTTTTTCTGTTCATTTGCTGCTTATAGAGCCTTAACTTCTGCTTTAAGTAGAACAGCAGAATGCATTATAACCTAAGCTCCTTTAGCAAGTTGGCTTAGTACGTCATTAATTGAGCTAGGAGAGCTATCCTAGTGCTATATAATACGGTTCTTAACGTGCTCTGTTTGAAAGTCAAGCTCCCTTATAGTTTGAGGAGTCTTTAAAGTCTAATTGTTACTCTTAACTATAGGAGGGGTTAGAGTTCTTAAGTGTAGATTTAAGTAGGAGAGAACATTCTGCGGCTCGTACAGAACTAGTCCTGTAGCTTAGAACCCACTCTTAATGTTCTACTCTATAAATGTAGCTTTAAATGCTTCTTTGAATGCAGAGAGAAACTTAAGCTTCATAATATGATTTAGCCTGTTCTATACAAAGGTTTCAATCTGCTTTCTGTATAAAAGCTTTAGTAGAGCAAAGCAGCTAACGTTAAGTAGCTGAAGTATATGCGAGGAGTGTAGTGGCATACAGAGTGTAATTATCTTCCGTTCTGTACAGTAGTGTTAAAATTGAGCTAAGAGGTAGCTCTCATGTCCATTAAGAATGAGAAGGCGATAGGTTCTAATCAAACGACTGTTTGTATGTTAATTAAAGTGTTAAATCCACTTGTACCTAATTGAATTTAAAGTCCACCCGTTCTCACTTAGTGTAATCACCTAATCGTCTGGTAATCCTAAGTCCTTGTACTAAGTAGAGAGGTGATTCTAGGCCTTGAAAATAATGAATGGCAGGAGTGCCCATCTGTATGAATTAACACCTTAGATAATTAACACCCATTCTCTATTCCCTGGTTAGATAGTCTTCGTACGACTATTCTTTGACTCTAAGCTTATAACCACCTTAGCAGTAGCAATAACTCCTATAGTAAACCCTACTTCATTAAAGTTATAGATATCCTGCTCTAAAATACCATATTTCGTAACGGTGTTTCATACGAGAGAAAACCACTCTTAAATTATCTTAGGATCTTCACATTTTGCTCTTTTATAATCATACTTCTAACTAAACTTTGCTTTGATTTCCATACGACGCTTTATAAAGTTGGTAGTCTAGTTCTTCCTAACAGAGCTCTCGCCTCGTTCGGAGAGTAGAAGGTCGGCCATTTCTTGCACACCTTACGGCTAGGGCGGAAATCCACGTGAATCTAGGTCAAGGATGTACTGAACGAGAGCTGACTCTTCGTACGGAGTCAACTTCTGTAAGTTGGGAATAGAATCGCGTCAGGAAGCCATTCTGTGAATCCGATCGCGTAAGGTCGTTCGGGGGATATTATACGATGCTGCAGCTGCTCGAACACTTTGAAACTGGCCTTATTTAATTGCATTAATAGCTAATAGTATTCGACCCTCTTGATTAGAGGATTAGGCTTGTGTTGGTAGTGGCATGTTGACTTTTGTTAAGTTGACGCGTTTTGGTGTTTTAGTAGGCGACTCGCTTGTGTGGGCGACTCGTATGTAAATTACGTTAGGGTATAACAGTAGTAATAAGTTGTTGTTTAGTGGAAACGTAGGGTCCTAAGGCATACTCTGTCATCGTGATTTTAGAAATTGCGCTTGGCTTCGCTGCCATTTACTATACAAATTCCAGAAGTAGCGAAAGGTGCAGAACTCCTTGCAATCACGATGAGAATCGTGATTTTAGACTGTCATTATACTAGCTAATAGTGGTGTTGAATTTAGTGGTAGCCCCATAACTATAGGGGAGAGCGTCAATGGTACTGAAAGCGCAGCGAAGCATACGGTAGGACAGTACCTACAATTAGAAAACAGGCTTCTACCACTTCACTTTAGCACTTATTTTATATCGCTACGTAGGTAAAGTATAGTAATACAGCATATAAGAGCCTATTTCTAGCATTTTACAAAGGTTGAACTATGTACAGTTGCTGCTACTGAGCAGAATCGCTGAAGCCACGGTTGAGGTGACACCGACGTCGCGACCGTAGGGGCTACGGCCCAATTCGGAAGGGTGGGCGCAGGGGTGGGTGCGGCCTGAGGCAGCGGAAAAATCCGTCGTCTTGATTCCGGGGTGGTGAAATATATTCCCAACAGCCCGAACACCAAGATTTTATCACGTGCCTAGCTTGGCGATCAGCGATCGGCTAATTGTCGGAGCGAAGGCGCCATGCCCCACCCTGCCGCGTCGTGGTCCCGTCGAAGCCTACGATAACCCGGGAATACTCCTTACATGTTAGCTGCGTCTTAGAATATTCCGCTAACAGAGTATCCTAACCAACGAGATTCAGAGTTCTCTGTAAGAATACTTTAACCACAATTTTGTCAATTGGGATTGAAATTGGTTCAGTCAAGTGCGAGCTAATGTCTGCAAGATAGTGGCTTGCCGGGCCAGCTAACAGGCCACTTATAGGTTAGATCAAACATTAGAAAACGGGCGCGTGTACTTTGAATTATGGCTCCAATGATGCATTTTGTGCTCGAGTGGCATCTGACAGATGTTCCATGCAAAGTTTTGTCCTTAAAAAGCCGACTAAAATATACGTTTGTTGTTATCTTAAGCTTCAGAATGCTGTCGCTCCTGACATGTTCAGCTAGGGCAAGGAGAAATTTATTGTTTGGCCTTTCCAGCACATTTCAAGACTAGCATAACATACCCCTGGCAGTACAGTACAGTTGCAACGTGGCGTATGCATATATTTTCAAGATCATCGCTAATTGTCACGTGTGAGCAGAAATCATTGCCTTCCATGATACTTGCCAAGGACCTGCGATCGCTTTAACCTCCCTATAGCTGTAGTCCTCTCTAAAGAGGCAGGGATATCATACTCAGCCGCAAGTCTCTCAGCTTTGATAGACGTCGTTCGAGCGTTGCTCTGAGGATGATCACCTTTGGTCCATAATGACAAACGGGAAGTGTCGTAGCTGACCCACTTAGTACCACCGCAGGCATTATTGCCGGGCTTCACTGAGGTACTTTGGTCGATGTGAAGGAGGCGTCGACAGATCGCAAAAACCTTATCCACGATATTAGCTCCACCCGTGGAATCTCAGCACCCTCAGCGAGACTGTGTTTGATAATGGGCGAGTTGTGGAGTATGAAGAGCCAGATTGCCGCTCCTTGCTGACGAAGGTAGCAAGTTCAAGCATTGTGGGATTCATAAAGGCTACTGTGCTTTATTGGAGGCTAGGAATCGACATCAAAGGTAAATTAAAGAGTGGCATAATTGCCCTGGTTATTCTCTTTAAACGAAGTCTTCAATTCCAGCAAGAATTGAATATCTACTGTGAATATTGCTACGTGGCAATCTGGTTACTTCAGTAGTAAGGACAAAATATATCAACAGAATAAATATAGAAATAGAACATCGAAGCAAATATCTGCAATTCCGGATGCCCATTAACAAGCCTATGCAGGCTCAATAATCACAACTAACTATATAGACTCTTCATTTGGTTGTTCGTTTGATCCTTGTTCTTCAGAAGGTCCCGCGCGCCCATGTGCTCGTAATATCCTCATTCCTACTGATTCTCCACTCCAGTAAGCTCCAGTCAAAGTGCCTAGTGCAACAAATGGCGCCGTATGCTCGCCTGCCAACCAGATTCCCTTCTCCGGCCATCCCCATCTCAACGCTCTTATATCCTCTTCCAATTTGACTTCTGCGTCCGGTGTTCTTGGCTCATCGCTTACTTTGAAGTTCATATATGAACCGCATCCAGCTAAGCGATCGTTCTGCCAGTTGGTTGCAAGAACTGCTCTTGGGCGGCAGTGGGGATCATCGGGTACATAATTGGGAAGTAGGGAGTAATATGGACGAAAAAAGTCGTCTATTATTGTGAAGTATTCTAGCGATGAGGGTGACAGTGGCGTAATTAGTGATGTTATATGCATAGCGCAGGGGCCATATATACAGAAAAGAAGAGTTGGCTGAGCGTGGCTGCCAAAAGTCTCTGGTGATGAAAGTGAATTGAGCTCAAGATTCCACGACTCAGGGTTCTCCGGAGAGTAAGTTGGGCGGAGAAAGTGCACAAAGGATGAGAACGCCGCAACCTTCTCTGGCAGCATGAACTCGGAGTTTGAAGCTAGCGAATCCCAGAAGGCTGCTGGAAAAGTAATGTAGACTTTCTCCAAACTGCTATAGGATGTGTTCTCAATCGCACGGATAATGGATATAGGAAGCGGCGGGGAGAATGTAGGTTCTTGTCGTTTCAAACATCCAAGCGGTACTGTAATGACCACCTCGTCAAACTCGAAGACTTGTTCATCTGTTCGTATGAGTACTTTTGGATGCTTTTCTGTACCATCATTACTCTCAACACTAATGACCTTGGTGCTAAGAAAAATCTCTGCCTTGTTAAGAGCACGTTCAGCTACGCTCTGAAGGATTGTGCCATGGTTGCTTGCCACAAAGAAATTTTCTATTAATGATTAGTAAGTGTCAAGAGAACTATTCCTTTCAGAACCAGTATTCCGCTAATTTTCAAGTACCATAGCACAACGCTTTGTATCTAAGCCAGCTTGCTGAATTGAGAAGAAAAACAAGAAAGGAGGGGCTTAAACCTTACCTCCATCAAGGCATTCTTCTAGCCAGAAATATTTAAGGCTTTGCTTATCCCAAGGGTCGCCAATGAATGCGCCCCACATCTCAGCCATCTGTAGGATCAGCGTCTGATTTTCTTCACTTAGTTTTTTTTCGTAGAGTTTCTGTGTGAAAAAGTCTTTCAAGCTTTTTTGGGGTGAGATATTTGAGCAGTCTTCATTGCTATACTTGAAGGCGTCGGAAATGATGCTCCACACTATTTCAAAGAACTCGGCGGATTTCTCCATATCTATGGACTGACCGCACTGGTCAAAGACGCACATGCTATCCTCAGCTAAGCAAAGTGCAGCTTCAGTCTTCCTGGCTAGATTCAAGATAGGGTTGGCTAAGGTCCCGTGGATCCAGTTCGGTCCCCTACCTGAAGTCAGGAAATAGGCTTGTTAAAAGACGCTGGGAGAAGTAGATAGAAGCCAAAGCTACATTCCTTTAAAACCACATTACTAGAAAGAATCTCCACTCACATATCGACGGTATGATTTAACAAATCCATCTGGTGCACCTGTAAGTGCTTGTCAGTGGTGCTCCTTTTCTTGTATTGCAGCCAACATACGCGCCCGCCTATCCGATTTCGAGCTTCAAGGATTGTCACCTGGACACCGTTTTCAATCAACACGTCCGCGCACCTCAAGCCTGCAAATCCAGCTCCGACTACACAAACATGGAGCTTTTCGTGCTTGTCTCGTAATATCGCGTTATATCTTCTGTCGATAGGCGTCGGCTCGAATGAAGATTTGAGATCAGTAGAGCAATCGAGAAGATCCTGTTCCATCCAAGACACCTGGCCCTCCGTTTTGTATGTTCCTCGAGAATGAGATTTTGCCTCCATGGTCGCCACGCAAGTACGCTCTACAAATCCGGTTCAATTTCAATGTGGTCCTTTAAATCACTTCTAAAATGATCGTGGTTAATGGTGGTAGGATTTTGGCGAGAGGTTTGTAGGAATACTTTGAGTAAACATCCGTATATTTAGCCTATTCTCACCTAGCCGAAAATAAGCAGAGTGTTTGGATAGTGCTTGTAACTGGTTGGGCTTGACTGCAGCTCTTTCGTAAAATTCCACCATTCACGAAAGCGATCAGCTCGGTGACTTCCCGAAAGGCGCTCGATTCCACGAATCATATGCTCCTATGGAATGATATTCATAATTACGCCTCGCGTGTGAGCACCTCGTTGCTGTTATACTCCAGTCCCCTCAATTAGGTACCAAGCCACCGACGGGCTTGCAACACTTTGGGTGGGGACCACCTGTTCCTAAAACACCGTAGTGCAGTGGGTGCAGTATGTTCCACTAGCGGCCCGGAGCGAGGACGACTTTGATTGGTTGATCTTGAATTTCAGAGCGTTTGAGTGGCTCGCCTGTTAAAAACTACTTGTTGGACCTCGCTTGCGTCATACCCACAGCTGCGCCCAGCGCTTACATGTTACATGTTAAGTGCACCCCGCCCTGAGCACCCCCTCAATAATTCCCTTCTTGTCCGATTGTAACAAGGTCGAAATCCGACATAATCAATACTTTTGAACACGAAGAATCTTCATTGCAAGCCAGTCACATAGATGGCAGAGGCACTTGCTGTGATCGGCCTCGTCTCCGCGATTGTCCAATTCGTCGACTTCGGTACCCAAGTCGTCAGTCGATTCTACAGCTTACAGGAAGAAGTAGCCCATAGTCCCAAGATATTTCAGGATGTTCGAACCCGCTTGCCGTTGATGCTTGATCTTGTGAAGAAGATCCAGTTTCAAATTGACGCCGGCCATGTCGACAAGGCTTCCCAGGAAGTCATACTACCTGTCATCCAAAGCTGCCTTTCACAGGTGAAGCAACTCGATGACCTTTTCATCAAGGCAATACCCAAACTCAGTGATTCTTCTTGGAATCGAGGTAAGAAAGCAATTGTTAGCGTTATCCGGGAATCCGAAATGGAGAAGATCGATCTAGTCCTCAAAATGAACTGTGACCTCCTTGTGCAGTCCGGAACCTTCCACTCAATGAGCCGACTCGAAAGGAAGGAGTCTAGCTCATTGCAACAAATGGTTAATGTAATAATCCCGCAACAACAAAGCTTCGTACCACTACAGCACGACAACACGAAGAGGTCCGATTCATTGCCTATCACACCAGTATTCATGGTGCCATTTCAGCGGGACCCTAAATATCTAGGGCGACAGGCAACTATGTCTGAGATTGTAATAAGATTTAAGACTCAGCATCAAGTTGCACTCGCAGGACTTGGTGGTGTTGGGTAAGTATCTGCTCTTATATGCAGTTATTTTTTAGAGCCATTTTCTCTTCCTTTTCTTAGAAGAACAGAGGTTCAGGTTAATAGAAGTTATAACTCCATAATGTTATTTATTAATTGGTAACTATAATTAGGCTAACCTATAAATTTTGAAGGAAGTCGCAGATTGCCATTGAATACTGCTACCTCTTCAAAGACGAACACCCAGAGGCACATATCTTCTGGATCTATGCTGGATCAGCCGTTAGATTTGAACAGGGCTACCAAGAGATAGCAAGGCGATTGTTGCTTCGTGGCTGGGACGATCAGAAGGTTGACACCTTAAAGCTTGTCTACGAATGGCTTAGCGACGAGTATAGCGGCGAATGGCTATTGATCGTGGATAATGCAGATGATGCAGCAACATTCTTCGGCAACAGGTCGGCAGAAACTACTCAGGGGCAAGAAAACCCGAAATCGTTGGCGCGTTATCTGCCACAGAGTTCAAAGGGGTCCGTTCTTGTAACAACTCGAGACAAGCGGGTCGGCGAGCGACTGGCTGGCAGAGAAAAGCCCATTGAAGTTTTACCCATGAATGCATCAGAGTCAATGAATCTTTTACGGTCTAGAATTGCAGAAGACGACTGGTCAGACGTCGACGCGATGAGGCTCATTGGGGAGCTCGCATACCTACCACTCGCGATCACCCAAGCAGCGGCTTTCATTAGTGAGAATGGCCTAACGGTCTCGGAATACCTCGAGCTGTTAGTTACCGGTGATGCAGATCTAAAAGACCTTCTGAGTGAACACCTAGAAGATCCCAGGCGAGACCTGGACACCGAAAATTCAGTGATGCGAACTTGGAAACTTTCATTTGACCAAATTTCCAAGGGTAAACCACGCGCGGCACAGATATTATCCCTGATGGCGGTATTGGATCATCATGGCGCTCCGCGAATTCTTCTCCGCAAAGATGGGGAGACCGAGATTGCCTTTCGGACTGCACTTGGCGCACTTCAAGCCTTTTCGCTCATCACAGCGGGGAAAGGAAAGGACGCAGCATACAGAATGCATCGACTGGTGGCACTCTCAACTCAAAAGTGGTTGGAACTGACTGGAACACTCCGGCATTGGCAAACAGAGGCGTTGAAAGTTCTCTCAGAAAAATTTCCCGGGCAGCAAACCTATGAGAACTGGGCAGTGCTAGAGGCTTTGACCCCCCATGCTCAATTGGTATTCTCTTTTACATTCTCGACTGCCCTGGATCTACTTCAATGCGCAAAACTCTTGGATTTTGCAGCGCTGTATGACCTTGGGAAAGGGAAATACGCTGAGGCCTACGAGAAATGCGTAAAATCTCTAGAAATTCGAGAAAATCTGCTACCACACGACCATCATTTGACACTCGAAAGCGCTCAGACACTCGGGGAGGCACTGCTACACCGAGGCGAGTTATCGTCAGCGAAGGCTATGTTAGAAAGAGCTATAAGAGGGAGAGAGAGGGTTCTAGGTGAACTACACCCTGACACTTTAGAAAGTGTCAGTGATCTAGCGATCACCTTATTAGAGCTTGACGATATTGCCACCGCAGAAGAGACATCACTGAGAGCTTTGCAAGGGAGGATACAAGTACTTGGGGATGAGCATCCAGATACGCTTGTGAGCCTTAATATTCTGTCCATGCTTAAACAACGTAAGGGCGATCTTGTTGTTGCAAGAGAAATGTGCGAAAGAGCCCTACGAGGCAGGGAGAAGATTCTAGGACGGGACCATCCAGACACCTTGATGACGCTTAACAACTTAGCAGTGCTCCAATACCGGCAAGGGGATCTGGATACAGCAAAGGAGACATTTAAAACAGTGTTAGCTGGCGAAGAGAAGCTGCTTGGGGAGGAGTCTTATGACATACAAGTTAGCCTTAGCAATATGGCACTTGTTTACTGTAAACAAGGCAAACTGGATAAAGCTGAGGAAATGCAGCGGAAAGTCTTGAGAATGCGAGAAAAATTGCTTGGTCCAAATCATCCCGCGACCTTATTTAGTGTGAAGAACATTGCAGCTGTTCTTACTCAAAAGGGAGATCTGGACGCGGCAGAGAAGATGAATCGAAGGGCAAATAGAAATGGAAACGATGACGGATCTGAAGGTGCAGGCGCTCTGTTAATGGCAGGTCTCTTGTTTGACTAATATTAGTATGAGCACTTGACGGGTTTGTGTAGCGGGAAGGAATATTGGGAGTTTAGTGGAGCAAATCGAGAACGACTGTTGGCCGACCGGGAGGGTGGATTAAGTAAATTCGTCGGGAAGTACGTCCTCTATGAAGTACGTGTTGTTTGGACATACAACTATGTTTCGGGCAGGATAGGCTGCAAACATTTTCGTCGCGTGACAACTCCGTTATAGTGGCTATGCGAGATAGGAGCCGCATTTATGGTCTTATTTCGTACCCTTTTTTATGCTAAAGGCTCTCCTTTATTTGCTGGTGGTAGATATTAGTGCCCGTATTCTCGCTTTTAGCCACCTCTACGTTATCCTTGTCCTCGCCGCCCTGCTCCTGCTGTGAGCACGACTGTTGCTCTGTTGTATGTTTCTCCCATCGTTACTCGCTCGTAGTTTGGTCCTCGAGCGCAGAGAACATAGCCTGTCTGAAATACTGCCGATTGTATAACATCCTAGCCATGTGGGAATAAAACAGGACACTGAGTAGGAAGGTGGTTCAAAGAACAAGTTCTTCGAACGTAATGACGGAGCTTATATAGACTCCAAGGGCCGCTCCACTCTGTTAACGGAACTTGCAAGCGCCCCGGGCCCCCCACCACCGTTTTTCAGGCGCTGTGAGGTTAAAAGCGATAAAGGGCATATTTCATCTTGTCTTCAGTGCTTAGCCAATGTAAAGGCGTAGGCCTAGGGTCACACGGGAGTTCAGGGAACCAGATTAGGAGGCAGGAGTATGGGGTTATATAGCGTAACAATAGGTCTACCTGTATACAGCGACTATTAACTAGAGTCCTCGACTGAGGCTCTAGCCCCTGATATATCCTCCCATACCGTGAGCCCTAATAGCCGGGCTATACCCGAATGGCAGCTCTACTATAGGGCTGCTACTAGCGTGGCGCCTTACGTGCCATTACGTAAGGGCTGCCTTATAGCCAACTAGGCAGCTAACAGCATACTATAAGTTCGCAAAATTACACCTTTAAGGGAATTAGTTAGGCTGCCTAGCTTTACTACGCTACGTTAGAGAAGCTTTAAAAATGCAGCTGTTAAGCCCATTTACACTTATTACTACACATACTTTACCCTAATAAGACATATGTAGTAAAGAAGGCAGACACTTATTACTAAGGCACTTTAGTAATTAGCCTATTATAGTATTAAATAATTATAAGGACGTGGTCTCTACCCTAGCTGAAACTTTAGCACTACGCTAGTTAGCCCCTTTACTACTAAAATAATAAATTGTAGGTAATTATAAAGCGTAGGTCCTAGGGTTACATAGGAGTCTAGGGAACTAGATTAGAAGACAGGATGGATATATAGTGTAATAATAAGTCTACATAATATAGTAAGTATTAACTAGAGTCCTTAACTAAGGCTCTAGCCCCTTATATCCTTTATACTATAAGCCTTAATAACTAGGCTATACCTAAGTAGCAGCTCTACTATAAGGCTGCTATTAGCATAGCACCTTATATGCTATTATATAAGGGCTGCCTTATAATTACCCCTCCCTTTTAGGGGATTGCCCTTAATTCTACATTAGGCCTAATTTCTAGGCATTATATAGAGTAGGGCTAGGGCCCCTTAATTCCTATATAGATAGTTGTTTTAGTTGTGCTTAGGGGTTAGGTCCTATAACCCCCTTTAGTGCTGGCAATAGTGTGACACAGCCATAATACAGCCTATTTTTTTCTCATAGTGCATATACAACACAGCGAGTTTCCTCGCCGTGTTGTATATGGCGAATATCTCATATAGCCATATTATGGTCGTGTACACTACCATATATTGTATGCTAACTAGATTAGGAAATAATAAAGCTATTTACATCATACTATCAGCTACATCCACCTAACTCACACTATCTTTTCTTAACCACAACTTAAGACACTCAATAGCCTCAATAGCCTCAATCTCTAGGCTATTCCTACGGTCTGTAATAGTGATTTTTGCACTAGAAAATAGTCGTTCCGGCTCTGCTGCCATTGCAGGAATTGAGAGAATATCCAAAGCCATTACACTAAGGTTTGGGTAAGTCTTTCGTTGTGTAGGCTTGAGCCACCAACTACATGGGTCTGTATTAGGGACCTTAACAATAGGAGAGCGTAGATATTGCTGATATTCGTCTAATTGCGATTAAGAAGTTCCCTTTTTATCATCACACCACTTTAAGTAGTGGTTCTGTACTACTATCGCCTCCTAATTGATTGCAATAGTTGTGCTAGGCCTGTATTGTTGTTCCCAGAGCTCCTGGACAGTAATTCGAGCTGTATTAATCCATTCAATTGACTAGTTCAACTCAAAATAAGTCCACTTCCATTAAGGACATAATATCAAGGCTGCGATATATATTAGAGACCTATCGGTTAGGCTGTAATACTTCTCTAGTTTCGCCCAACCTGCATTGCAACAAGGACCCATATATATATCATCCTTATATTCCTGCTTAGCGTATTTGAATTTCTCTAACAGGAAGTCCATTATAGGCAGGGTTGTATCAACTGTTGCAAATCAGCTCTCACTTGCAAGTGTTGCATCCTGGAAATATACTAGGAAATTCGACAGTTTCTCTAGTTCTAGCCAATCCTGTTCTAAGACTATAATAGTGTTAGTATTATTCTTCATTAGGTAGGTTATAATACATACAGTAGTCCTCTTCATTCTCCTTGTATTTTAGGCAGTATATATTAATACTCTCTCTTAATTTAAGAGTGCGAACAAGCATCAAATACCAAGAATTCCAGCAGGTAGAATTGTCATGGACTAGACCCATTCCACCACTTAGTGCCTTAAATTAAGCTAATCGTTGTGGGCTTCGCTTGATATATACCACTATATTGTGGAGCTTTCCAAGTGGTCCCTTATTCCTCCATTTTACAACTTCCTCGTATGTAGGAACCTCTAATTCCTAAGTGCTGTTCTTGATTGTAAGAGCCTTAGGATTGCTCTTAGGAAACAGGAATGCTTGAGCTGTAAGGTTAATAATATGACCATTATAACGTAGGCGGTGGTGGCTTGGATTCCACTTAATATTGAATTCTAGGTCAAGCTCTATATAGTAGTTAGTATAACTTATTACTATAATGATTACTATAAATAGGGCTTACATACGTTCTGAGAAATAAGAGGCTAAGGTGTCATTATTGCCTACATTGTCCATTACAAAATAGCCAATTTTTGAAGCAATTCCATAGTCCTGGACTACAGCCATTACGCAAGCTGCCTGGTTCTCTCCTGAGTGTTCTCCATCAACCTCTTGCAGTGCGAGAACTGAGTGTTCTAATTGGCCAGACTCAGAAATATAGTGAGAGACTATTCTAATGATAGCTAGGGTGTTTAGAGAAGTCCATAGATCGACTGTAAGGTGTATTTTTGATAGCGCTGATTAGAGGGAGTTTCGTATTATCTGTTTGTGGCTTTGATATGTGCGTATCGTCCACTCTTGAATAGTGTTGTGTGAGTTAGGAAGCCAAACATTGATCTCTGGATTAAGGTAATGGAGAAGACTAAGCTTAAATTAGCACTACTTTAATATATACATATATATGACTTACGATTGAAACTCAATTCTCTCTACTATAGTAAAAGAAATCCCACACTAAGTTAACCACTGTATGTATAATTGCTCAAGTACATCAGGATCTAAGGACTTAGTAGTAATTACACTATTAAGTCGGCGACGCTTATGTTCTCTAGATTAAGCAGCTCGCTTAAATGCCGACTTGATATTAGCCTGTATACGGCCTTTTTAAGTGTCCTAATTAGTTCGTAGGTTGAGAGAATGGATATTCGTAAGGTGGACGAATATTACTGTTGTTCCTCCACTTTCAAGGTATTCCTGGCTACAATACTTACAACGCCATATGCTCTTGTTATTGCTATTAAGAACAATATCGTTACGATCAATTAAGGAGGTGTGGTCCTAAATAGGAGAGGTTCGTGGCCGCTTGGTCTTTAGTTTTCAACTTGTACGTGTAGGAACTGAGAATAAGTGTAACGACTCAGAAACTAATGATTCAGGGGCTCTAGAATCACTAGTAGCCTTAGAATCAAGGTCTAGAGAAGCCATGGGGATGTTGTGTTATATATTAAGCTTTATATTCTTACTATTTAAAGCGTAGTAGAGTTTTTACAGTGATTACATAATATATTAGTTAGCACAGCCATATATGGCCATATCATATGGCTATATAAGACCTTTGCTGTGTAGTATATTGCCAAGACTCACACAGTGAAAAACTAGCTGTGTTGTATATAACACGGCCACACAGCCGTATACGGTGATATGGTGACACTATTGACAGCACTAACCCCCTTAAGTGTAAGTTGCTATAGCCACCCCTTATTGTTATAGTAAGTTACACCTAACTTCACCTTCTATGCTTCCTCCTACTTTCCTTTATATCTAACCTTTATACCCTTAATCTAAGTTTAGATTAGCTTGTCCCTTAGCTTTAGACTTAATACTCCTTTAATATAGTAGGTTATTAGCCTCCTTCTTCCTTTACTTAATGTAAGGACATAGGGCATTATATTATAAGTAGTTATATATAGGAGTGTAAGTTAGATATAAGTTAGTATAATCCTATAGGTCTACTATAAAGGATATAAAAAAGATAAAGGGGGAGCGTTACTCCTATAATCCCTCTTATACCTAGATAGGGTCTATGTTAGCTATTTCACCTCTCTAACTAGCCTTCTATAACTGCCCTAAGTAAGAAGGCATCCTTATACTACCCCCCTCCTTAAGAGGGTGCTTTATTTATAAAGCATATACACTAGTTATATTATATAAGTTTATGTGTAGCATAGGGCAAATTAAGTCTAAGAAGAATGTAAAAGCTAGATTTAGCTTTGTTTAATTATGTAATTATATAGTAAGGGCCTACATTAATGTTAAAAGGAGTCTAATTCCTTAAGTGTATAATTGTTAAAGGGCAAGGGTGTGCTAACCTAATTTAGACAGCTTTGTTATAAGCTAGAATATAAGATTATGCAAGATTGTGGTGTCGGAGCTGCTGTTTTCGGCTGGCGTTGGTTGCTGCTTTACGCAGCCTCGAACACCAAGATTTCATCACGTGCGTTGCTTGGCGATCGGCCACCGGATAATTTTCAGACCGAAGGCACCGTACCTGAATTCCAAAACCCAAAACCCATCCTCTGGACAGATGATGACCATCGGTTGTCCTGTCTCCGATTATACATACCTCTGGACAGATGATGACCCCGTCATCAAGGGGCCCTCCCGACTCTGCCCACCATGGCAGCCACCCACCTGGCACTTCGAGCTCCGCTCCTGCCGCCTATATATATCCCCCAGCTCTCCCATGCGAACCGTCACGTCTTTCAAACACAGCACTCTACTCCTCTGCACCTGTCACCCCCCCGCGACGACGGTGTTGCTAAAATCATATCCTCTCAAAGCGGAACAAGCTCGTCGTCGTCATGGTCTTCAAAAGGAACGCACCCATCGACCCACGTCTACTTCAACGCCTTCATAATCGTGTCGAACGTCGCCAACCGAAACCAAAGACCAAACGCCCAGCTGGATACTACAAAAGCCTCAAAGACAAGCATGATGACCCAACGACCGTTATTAAAAATAAATATGCCCTTGCCACCATAGACAATCTTGGAGGTATTAGAGGCAAGTTTAAAAGGCAAGGCAACAACATACCCCAATTCGGGACGTTGGAGTGGCTTCCGGTACTAACTCCCGATTAGGTTCTGTCATGATCAGCATTTGGGGGACTGGCGTTCTGTGATTCGGGACTGCTCTAGAGGGACTACGATATCATTCATTCAGCATATGTACGATGAAGACCGGGTGAAGAAGAGGGGTGCGATGTCACAATACAGAGCACAGTTTGGTATGCTATACAACAAAGAGAACGGCCGTCTCATGGATAGTAACGATAGGAAGGAGGTCCTAAAGGTATGCTGCTTTCTGTTCATCACTACTTAATTAAGGTTGCTGATATCAGTAGTTCATAGACACGCTCGGGCTAGACAGAACAGTGAAGTCGAAGCCCGTCTTAGGGGTGGACGATCTCCTGCTTTTACTCAGCTGCCACTGGGCCCGTGACAAATCTGTCTACCCTACAGAGCGGCAACGGGTTCAGATTGCGTTGATAAAACTCCTTCTCTTTGGCACAGGGTGCCGGCCTGCGGAGCTAGTTGATTCGAAAAGGAAACGAAGAGATAATCCCAGCTCCGACGACGATGAACTCGAAAGTGACGTTGATATGGGCGGGGTGGAAGGGGACATTAGACTCTTCGATGCACTCTGCTATGAGGACGTCCGCCTACTGGTCGTACGCAGTCCCGACAATAGCGAGCGTGATGTGCTCGCCATGGAGGTCAAATTGTCTCATCATAAAGGACACAATAAGCGCCCCAAACCGTGAGTTGACCGACCGCTTCAGACATACCACCCAATATCAAACTAACAGACATTCACAGAACGATTTTTTTCTTTACTGAAGTCGACGACCCGATTTTCTGTGCCATCACGCACTTCGTATCCCTTGCACTCGCAGATAAAGCATTCTTGGCGCCGAGCCTAACTACTCCTCGACGTATCTTCGAGGAGAGGGTACGTGGTCCAGTCAATTGCACAGAGCTACACTGGAAGGAGGAGATGCTCAAGAGACCAATATTCCGCCGAGATGATTCGGAGGCGGCCCTTCCATACAATCAGCTTCATGATCCCCTCAACCGCGTTGGGAAGATAGCAGGCATCAAGGAGAATTTAACTAGCTACTGCTTCCGACGTGGGACAGCCAATGTCGTTGATCGTAAGTTGTTTATGGGAGCTTGAGAAGGAGGTCACTCTTGCTAATATGGACCTTTTGTTATCTAGATGCTGCTTCCGATGCTGTTCGGGACCAAGTGATGCGACACAATGCAAACTCTGCTCTGCATAACGGACACTACGCCAATGAGAAAGTGCGCTTTGACGTTCAGTCTGCTGGCCTCGGGCGTCCCTCTGTAGATGGCGTCCTTCGCATGCTGACGCATATGAGTCTCATGTGCGATCCTCGCGCACCGGTTCACGTACCCGACGATTACCTAGATGCGCTCCCCCCTGCTATCACTGCACTTGAGCAGAAGCGAGAGCAGTTGAAAGCTGGGCCGTACAGAATTCAGGGGACGAGCATCGAGGCAGAGGTTCGGCGACTTACCGCCGCAATCGGTAGTGCAAGGACTAGGCGTCGAAACATTATCTCTCAAGAGTACCGAGATGAATATTTCCGCCGCCGCCCAACAAGAAGACATTGAGAGGCATAACAGCGGACAACAGGAGGAAGAGTACATCGAGCCAGTGGTTGAGCATCAGATCCCGCAAAGGACACAGCTAGCTGATCTTATCTGCCCTCGCATCACGGATATCACACCTCATAATGCTGTCAAGCGCCGGATTCAGGCCGCCGAGCTCATGCTAGCTCTCTGCAAATGCCGTGAGGTTCCCCCACGATACCGTCTTCGCGTCGGCATTCCTCCACCAAGTATCTTTAAGGAAGAGTCTCCTGAGCTCGGACCCCTCGATCCCTTTTTCCCCCTTGATTGCAGAGAGAAGCAGTGCATATTCTGCATCGGGGACGAATCGAAGAGCTACGAACAGAGGATGGGCGAATTTTGCCGCCCAGCGACGATGATGAATCACGTTGAAAACATTCACCTTAAAGGACGGGATCCGAAGGCTAAGATAGAGTGTTGTCACCCAACGTGCAAGTCCCAAGGGCTTGTTCTCGAAAAGTTGGAGTATTTCAAAAGCCACGTAGAGTTGGTTCACAAGATCAGAATTCGTAAGTAATGAAAGCTGTGCTTGAGCCGCCGAGGCTACGCGTGGCAGGGTCGTGGTTTAGCCACAGAATTCAAAGCATGATATAGAGTTAGAAGTGAGAAGGGGCATGGTGCTTTTGTTTTGATCTGATTTAGATTTGGCGTTTGGTTCTCGTATGCGAATAGACCTGGATCCCATGGCTTGTTTGTCTCACTTTTATTGGGTAACTACTAGCGACAGAGACTAAGCATAGATATATTGCAGAGTATGAAGTCTGTGTTTGACTACAATTGCCATGAACCGGTGTTTGTATGAATGCTTTTCTGAAAATGCTCCAAGATTGTACCAATAGACCCCTACCTTTTTAAGGTTCAGGTCGGTTTTAAAGTCATGCCTCCCGGCGAAAAAAAAGTGTGGACATGGCAAACCTGCCACGCCACCAAGGACAAGGAGGAGAAGAATATAGTAGATCTATGGTATAAAAGACAAAAAAACATACAACAGTGGGTATTCGCTGGTGGTCACCCACCCAACTACTAATCCACCGATCTCAAGGTTATGTATGGCAGAGCGGACGGGATGCCCAGTTCTCTTGAGTCTATGGTCGTATGCGATAGTTACTTGCGTATTGGGAGATATATGCTACAGTGAGAACTATCCTGCCCCGGCGTCGTAGCTGCGCTGAGATGACTGCAGAACGAGGCCGGAGATGTAATCTAATACTCGCAAAAGCACAGAAGGCAGCTACTTATTCTCGACGGTCACGCTTCTTTCTAGTCCCCGTTCCGTCCTCGTGACATGCCGCCTTGTCTTTCTCCCCTTCAACGAAAACGCTATATGATGTTTGCATTTGTATCTTCCGTACCCTAGACTAGAATCTATTTCTGGACCATAATAATGTTTGGCCATTCGCTACCGCTGCACTTTATTAGTCTGGGAATTTTCCGCCAGTAGAATATTCTACCCCAGGTGTCAGCCGAGCCTCACAGTATTCTGTTAGTAGAATATTCTACGTACAGGAATATTCTACTCAAGGATGTCAGCCGCATCTCAGAATATTCCCACCAGCAGAATATTCCCACCAGCAGAATATTCTACTGGCGGAATACTCTGACATTTGGCTGACCATTGGACAGAATATTCCTGCACGTAGAATATTCTGCTGGGGGAATACTCTAAGATTCAGCTGACAACCTTGAGTAGAATATTCTGCTTGCAGGAGTATTCTACGCAAGATGTCAGCCGCGCCTCAGAATATTACGAAGGAGGAAGTCCATGGAACCTCAAAGACGAAATCGATTGCAAGGATGAGTCAGTAGCTGCTCAATTTTCTGATGATCAACACGTGATCATACCCGTAGCATTTACCAGCGCGACTGGGCTTGACCCAAATGTGCTATGGAAATAATCGTGGGCGGAAGCAAGTTGCGCGAACTCGCTTAGAGAGGAAGCAAGTTGCGCGACCTCAAATTGCGACCGTAAGTACCTGACTGTAGTAATTTGTATGTAGAAGTACTTAAAAATTCCATTCTACACAATTATCACTTCCTCATTCCCACGCTCACTCCCACTCTCACTCCCACTCCCACGCCTACTCCCACCACCCTCACTCGCACTCTCATACTCGCCCTCAGTTTCAGCTTCTGGGTCGGTAATTGGGTCTTCCAACTCTAGAGGAATTGGAAGGCCTAATTTAGTAAGCTGGGCCACGCTCTTCTTCCGGAGGCGTTCCTGTTTCCGGGCTTCAATTCCAGCCTGGCGGAGCTGCTTCCGGGCTCGGTTTGTGGCCTGGCTTAGCTTCCGAGCTTCGGCGGCAGCGAGCTTCTGGGCCTGAAGCTTAGCTTTCTGGGCCTGAAGCTCGTGGGCTTCAGAAGCCCGGAGCTCACCTCCACACTGTAGTCGGCCCCGGCCCCCCCGCTTCTTCTTCGAGTTCTTGACCTGCTGCTGAACAGCCCGTAGGTCGAGTTCCTGGAGCTGGCCGGCAGCCAGAACCCGGGCAGCCCCAGTAAGCCAGTTGCCGTAGCTCTGCCTCGAGGGGCTACTAAAGGCCTCCGGAACCCGCTCTTTCCACCGCTGTAGGCCCTGTTCTACGCCCTGGAAAGTGGAGGGAATAGGCGTTACAGGCCGGGTTGGTAGGGTAGGTGTAGTAGGCTCTATAGGCTGCGTAGGCTGCGAGTACGTACGTAGCTTATTGAGTGCTGTATTACAGCTTATAGGCCAGATTCCAGCTTTCTGGAAAGCTGATTGTATAGTAGATTCCGTAAAAGTGTGCTCCTGGATCTGCGGGAGATCTCTTATAAATAGGGGTAGGTTGTAGGTAATGTCCATCTCTCGTATGGCATAGAGCACAGCCTGCCTATGCCAGTGCTTATATGGTTGGAATATTCCCACGTCTAATGGCTGTAAAACGTGTGTGAGGTGGCTGGGAAACGCCCATAAGATGATGTGATATTTGGCAGCCATAATGGCGAAATCATGGCTCGTATGGCTCACATGAGAATCAAGTAGTAGAACCTTAGGATTTCCCGGATCGTGTGGAGCAGTAAGCTCTACAAAGTGCTGTAACCACCGTAGAGCAAGCTCGCTATTAGAATAGCCAGTTTCTGAGAGTAGTATCAGCTCATTGCCATCGAGGTTTTCAGGGTACTATGACTCTATATGGATTTTACCTGGAACAACAAGTACAGGTGCAATCTTCTGTCCAGCTGCAGATACTGCCTCTATAATTGTAATAGATATACGATTCTCAGGGCTTGGAGTGTATAGCTGCTTTACTGCTCAAGGGACTATAACTCTCTCGCCCCCTAGAATTCCAACCCGGAAACCAGTTTCATCCATATTCCAGATTGACTCTGGGTTTATACCACGCTGTAGTATTAATTCTGTGTACTTTTCAAACCACTTGATAATTGCAGGCTCATCCTGAGCTTGCGTACGCTGCTGAGCAATAGGCTTTGTAGTGATAAAGTGGAATAGAAGCTCATTCCGTATATATTTAGTGAGCCAGCTCTATGACGGTGGAGGCAGTGGGCTCCGTAGGTGGCATACTGCACTGTATACCATATGCCTATTAGCTCCAAGCCCTAGGTAATATTGCTCTGTAATCCACTCCTTAAGGGCCCCTGTCTGGGCAGCAGAGAGCACCCTATTATAACCTCCATGGGGTGGCTTTGGAGCAGCTGCTCAGGCAGCTGCTCGGGCGATTTTTGACCGTATAGTCGAGTCAGGGACCTTAAAAATCCGACTGGCAGCACCTACAGATTCAGAGGGGTTTGCTGCCAGCCATTCACAGGCATTTGATAAGGGAGTCCCTTCCATTAAATGAATTGCATTTGATTACTATGTAAACTACTATGTAGGGGAATGCTAAGGGTTTTGGTGAGGAGTAGCGGTGAACATATGCAAGTTGTGAGGTCGCGCAACTTGCTTCCTCTCTAAGCGAGTTCGCGCAACTTGCTTCCGCCCACGATTATCTGTGGAAGCACGCAGGTTGTAGCACTTCTCCCGCTCTAGAACACCGCGCGTGCTAGCACAGTTGGGTCGGCACGCGAGCCGTGACAAAACACATGTGCCTACCCAGGAACGGCTCTACCCCATTTAGGCTGTGACAGACGCTGTGCTATCACCCCAGCCGTTGTAGCACCTCCGTTGTAGCCCCGTTGCTGGGCTGGAAAACACCTTCTCAATCTCAAGTGATGTTGGTGCTTAATGACGTAACATGATCAGCATGATCAGCAGACTAAGCATTACCCCCGAAATCAGTGCCACAACGCCACTATGTCTCGGCCAACGAGCGGATGAACAAATCCCTCTTTCTTTTCAAAGGGTTAGGGGATCATAGTGACCTCTGCGAGAGTGCCCGCTCGCCAACGAGCGTCCGAGAAGTTGGCGGCTTAACGAAAGCAAAGATATAAAGGTTGCCGCCTGCGGCCATAGCATAGTATAGTATCCATAAGGATCGGAAGTGCGAAGAGATCGCGAGAAACGAGTGAATTGCTAAGGTGGAGTTGAGAGATTGGACGGGGCGAGGGTAAATAAATGGCCGAGATCTGGGCCAGTTCCATAGGCGACTGGTTGGAAAGCTGTGGAAGGGGATAGAAAGAACCAACTGTGCTTAGTCCTAAGCACGAGAGATTCTTTACCACGAATTTCGCTTATTCGAGCTGCATGTTGTGCCTTTCGTTCTGCGTGGGTGGCGTTGGTGTAACAAGTGGGAGGTACAGTAATCATTTACCTTGGTGTGTTGAACCCGCGAGCCAACCAGCGTCCGAGAAGTTGGCGGCTTTAAGGCCTTCCCACGACAGTACGACGAAGACGCAGAACAGGTTGATTGCGAGGTAGGCCAGCTGTATAACGACGCCTGCCCGAGTCCACGGCCGGGCAGGCGTACGGGTACCTCAAATGCTTCGAGATAAGATGGAGACGCGAGTAATGAGTGGAATGAGGAGAGGAAGCAAGTTAACGAAAGCGAAGACACAAAGGTATCCATAAGGCCTAGGAAATTTCTTGCTGAATTTATCCACTTTCTGCTTAGAGACATGACTTAAGCACAAGAGACTCAGCAACAGAGTAACTCCTCGTGGTATATTGAAGCACTCGCCATATCGCTCGCCAATTGGCTCATTTCTGATGGTCGACATGGTTGCTTTGTGATCTGAGCGGCACCTCCTATGAGTGTTGCTCAGAGTGTAATGTCTGAGGACTGTTTCCTAGGTAGGGGCTGTCTTGGGTTTAGGTTGCAGAGGCAGGGCATCAGGTATATCACAAAGGCGGTTGCACGTATGCACGTTACTAGTATGTGTATGATACTGTATTGAGTTGAGCACGAAGCTCTTATCTAAGGGAATATTAATCACTTATTTAGAGGACTTCATGCTACAGATCGCGAGCCAAGCCGCGACTGAGTCGCACTGCGTCCCGCGCTCGTCTGTGAACCCTTAAGCTTTCTGCAAAAAGTTGATGGACTCCAGTTGCTTCGCCTCACCCACGCTGAGGCTGATCTCCTTAAACTCATCCAAGTCTTTCTTTATGCTCTCGATATCCATCGTAATCATACCATAGGCATCAGCGCCTAAGGGAACTCTGATTGGGATCCGGTGCCCACGGCTGATAAGACGATACATAGCTGCTGCAATGGCGTCTGGCTCCGCCCACGAACAGCGGTTTTCCTCCTTTCCCATGTACCCTAGCAATGCATTCGTGGGATGAGTTGGGTCAGCGTATGCTGGGTGTCTACCCTTGGCCATTGTTTTCAGAGATGAGGTCGCGTAGTTGGTCTTGACGCCACCGGGCTCGATGTTGCATAAGTGGACTAGGTAGTTCTACGCATCAGTAGGCTGTATGCTGAAAAGGAGGGGCAAAATCATCAAGTGTCAACTTACTGTTCCACTCGACGGGCAGCTCCTTCGCAACAGCTTCTGTCCATCCCTCCATGGCAAACTTGCTCGCATGGTAGAACGAGCTGCCAGGGAAGCCCATGAATCCACCCATGGAACTAACATTCAAAATCACGCCGCCCTGCTGACCGTCGCCCCTAGCGTTCTGGTCCCTCATGATTCCCACGGCCTTTTTGGCTACATCCACCATGCCCCAGAAATTTGTATCAAAAAGCGCACGCGACTCCTCATTCCCTGCTGCTTCAGTATCGCCGACAAGTGTGTAGCCTGCATTGTTAACAACGACGTCAATGCGGCCAAACTTGGTCAGCGTCTCGCTCAGGGCGGCCTCGATTGAAGAGGTTGAAGTGACATCTAGTGCTAGCTTAAGAACATTGGCGCCATCTAGAATAGCTGACAGAGAGGCTGGATTGCGTGCTGTTGCCACAATGCGGTTAGGAGATTTTGCGATGAGTCGTGCTAGAGATTGGCCAATCCCTGAGGAGCAGCCGGTAACTAAGCACTGAATTAGAATTTGATGGAGACTATAGGACATATTACTAACTGAACCAGACTCCATCCGTTGGCAGATGGTATGGCTTTGGGTTTGATCCATTCATTGCAAGCGAAGTTGTCTTTTAGAGTGTGATTTTGATTGAGATGAGGAATAATGTTTTGATTTGGATGGGAAATTGTGTTCTTTTAAATGGAATGAGGGGCTTTGGGTGCTTTTCATCAAGAGTTGAAGGTAGGGGTGATTTAGATCGAAATGAGGGGGGGTCCCTTCTTGTCAGCAACTGCATTAAGTCCGGTGTGCACCTTGAGGCCTTATCAGTCCCATTCTATTCATAGTTAACCAGGATAATCCCTCCCACATGTTTCAGAAGGGTAGCCCCGACCTGTGGGGCCCGGTACGGGACGATTCCTCAGTCAGGTACCAATTGATCGACTACGCCGGTCGCCATAACCATTGCTTTTCTCGCCACGCGGTTCATGTAAATAATATAAAACCATCAAGCGTGTACTCGGCGAGGCTAGGTTGCCGGTTTTTAACTAACAGCCACCATCTACTGTTGCTCGTTTTCTTAAACATTTCTAGGATTTTGTGGCAAGCGCGGCTCTTTCAAGACTTGAACTTTCAGACGGCCTTTTATATTGTATTCCAAATGCAATCCGTGGAGGCATTTTTTGTTGCGCTCAGGCTCCTCTGTTCGGTCCGCATATATAAGTCCATGTGCTTCGTGCATGCAGTGTCTCAGATGAGGAGACTCCGTACTGCGCCCGAGAAAATAAGACTGCTTGTGGAATCTACTCTTGCCTAGAAATGGCATACGGTGACTTTGTATTTTGTTGCTTTTGTATACGCATTGTTCTTTTTTTCTATTGAATACTTTTAAATCACGCAAGACATGAACTTCTACAGGACCAATCCCAGGAAAGCTTATCTACGCAGCACTATGGGATTGGGCAGGTCGTTAAACACAAGTATGCCAGCCGTGCAAGTTCACAGGGTCGTAGTGTCAAGATATGGAGTATATTCATTTCTGAAGCCACCTAAAGATCAACAAACGCTTTCGCCAATGAAGTCATATACAAAATATTAACAATCATGCCCACAGTCATGGAGTTAAAACCTAAACCTCGGCTAGGAACTTAAAGTATTCTGTTCCTATGAGTCACGACGGATGATCTTTATTGCTAGAGCGGTTGTCAAGCCTCGATTGCCAATGCGGGCTCCCGTTCTTCCAAAACAACAAAAGTGACCAGCTGGGAAACCACCGTCCTCTTCTTGCAAGGACATGAGCTTCTCTAAGTCTTGCTGATAAACTAAGGGATCAAGTCCAACCAATTTGCAAGCCGAGATGCGTAGCGCGAGGGCTAATGGGTTTGTAGGTGCATTGATTCGCTTAAGTAGCGCCTCCTTGATTGTCTCGAGCCTTTTTTTCAGAGTGCCTTCGCCACATTCCAAGTACAGCCGAGCCGTAAAGTAGAGGAAGGTTTCCGGCGTTGAATAGACCCGGTTTCCGTAGAGGCAGGCCCTATTCTTCAGACATTGAACCACCCAGTCCGCAGTCTTTCTGATGCGAGGGTCGCCACCGCGGCCGAAGCGGTAGAAGAGTCAGAGCATGTTAGAACATACCTCTGGAGCAGTCCTTGGTCTGTCATCGCAAAAGTAAGTTTGCATGATTCCATCAGGGCTCATGTTGAAAGCCATTTTGTCCAAAATCAAATGCACGTCTGCTACTCCAGAGAGATAGCTCTGGGGAAGAGACAGGTAAGCTGTTGATGTCGTGTCTGCATCAGCCGGGAATTCTTGAGTTGTGAGAACTGGATCTTCGTAGAAATAGTTCCAAAGGCCGTTTTTGACATTGGCCTTCACAGAAGCCTCCATGTTTCCGTTACCATTTCCAGAATTCTGTGCCGGGTGTAGTTTGCCAGAGGGCCACTTAAAGTAAATAATGTTAGCGTCGCCAGTGAGCTCCCAGATGAGAAGCTGGGCAAAATTGTCCTTTAGAGTGATGCTGTGCCCCTCGACAACACAATTGTGGTTCCTGGCGTTAGCTTTCATGTATGCTTCCACCCTTGGTATTGAGCTTTGGAACAGATTCCGTAATTTTTGGCCAACAATATCAACCGATGTCTCGTCGACTAGAAGTCCGTGAATCCCAAGAGACTGGGCCGCGCAGAGGTTCTCGGCCTGGTCATCGACCATGACCACTTGACTGGGGTGGAATCCAATCTTGTCGATGGCATGTTTGAAGAAGCATAGATCAGGCTTTCGCATGCCGACGTTTCCTGATGTAAAAGCAGAACTAAACATCGACCAAGGCAAATCCAGAGTCTGCACAATCTCAAAATGCTCCTGTACGCGTGTCAATTTCCCCGTTAAATATTTGATCAGGTTAGCTTACTCGAGAAATGTTTGACATGACGTAGAGTTGTAGGTTTAGGTCCGATTTTTTCAGCTCTTGAGCTATCCGTGCCAGTCGCACGTTGACAGTCAAAGACTTTTGGGCCTGATCAAGGCTCTCCTTAATAATCGAGGTCTCTACACCAATAATGGCACTAAAGAGCTTTTATATGTCAGTTACATTCAGACATCAAAGCTCCTAGATAATAACGTGCTTCGCATGCCTAGTCGAGCGAGATATTGCCTCTATCTAGGTTATGCCATGCTGTTGAATGCATTAGCATACGCAGCTGGGTTGACGTGACAGCCGTGACGCTTTGGGGGTCCCAATCAAGCAGAACACCCCCGAGATCAAAAATGAGAGCTTTGAACTTAGAAGCCATGAGCAGAACAAATGACAAGTGTGACTTGTCGTACAAGGCAGGAGTTCGATTATCGAGAAATGATAATCTTACACAAGGCTGGCGCTACACATATATATGATAAAAGTGTTGTGCAGGCTACGTTTATTATCGAGAGACAGCCCGCCCCAAGAGGTTTCCCATCAGAGCTAACGCTTCTGCAGATTGCGAACACATAAAACTAAAAAAAGCAACGTTCACATAATAGGTCAGTACTCCACCCTGCAATATTGTAGTTATCATTCTCCACTGTATCCAACAAAAGTTAAACCCTGAACAATGGCCTTGTACAGGCCACGGCCTGCATACATCCGTAGGTATTATGGATTTTTCCATACTACGGACATGCCGACATGGCCCATCGTTAATTCGTTTTCATAGTCTAATTATTGGTTAGGTTCGGAGTAATTCAGCTGAGAGAGTGGGCCAGGCTCCTCCTTAACTCCACTTTGGCAGGTCCGCATTTAGTTGTTAATATACTGCGAAAAGGGCCTACATACAATAGCGCGTGCCAGCCTAAGGTCCCACTACCCGCATCCAGCGTTTAGCATCAGTGGTAGGACTCTCTCACTGCTTTTGATGCTATTGCGGACATGCGGACTGTACTAACAAAACCATCAGGGCCAACCAGTGTTGGTTTTAATGCCGCGGATGGATAACCCCCCGGTGTTGGTTTTAATGCGGGCGGATGGATACCCCACAGTCGCGATAGAGGCTGTAAGGCCTCCATAATGCCTCCACAAATGTAATGCCTCAATATGCTTGGTTGACTGACACACAGTTAACTCAATAGTTTTGAAAATGAGGAATTACTGCGTTTTTACGCCTAGCTGCCATAGGACTATTCTCCGAAATCCGAAACTTGAAGCTCCACTGCTGCTTATATTGATGACATGCCATTATATTGGTCACAGAAAAAGTGACCCTTCGATGCCCCTTCGATAAGACCTTATTCTCTCCATTTTGGAAAGCACCTCTCCTTTTTTTTTCTCCCTTATATCCCGCATCTGTTCTAAAATTGGCCAGTCTTGTCCTCAAGACTCAAGAGCCACATATCTTTGAGTATTGAACACTTATATTTACCACGCAAGACTCGTCTGCTCTAAGCACAGCCACTCTCAAGGCCATGTCGAGCTTTAATCTCCCAGCTAAGTGCAACATAGAGAAGCACCTCAGTGCCAACATCACTTGCTTGTTGAATACTATGGGTTTCTGGGGCCTATTAGGTGGGCTTGTAGGCGCCATGATTGTCCACAGTACTTTTGTGATTGCTTATCGTCTCTTCTTCTCCCCACTTGAGAAGTTCCCCGGTCCTAAGCTTGCGGCTGCGACGGCTTGGTACGAGACCTTCTTCGATCTTTGGAATAACAACTTTCCCGATGTTCTGGCGGAGATGCACGCAAAATATGGTATGTTCAGATGACACTGTATTTCAGAAAGCTGGGAAGACTGACTCAGTGCACCAAAGGCCCAATTGTGAGAGTTAACCCGTGGGAACTTTCTATTAACGATGCTGAATACTATAACGAGGTGTATGTGACGGCTGGGAAACGCCGAACCAATTTCGACGCTAGACCTCGCAGTGGTCTTGGAATGCAAGGTGAGTGCCAATACACCTTCATGGAGGGGAAGAAACTAAATGCGTTCTCCCGGACAGACGCCATTTCCATAACAGCCGACTATGACACGCATGAAATGAGAAGAAAGGCCGTAGCAAATTTTTTCTCACGTCAAAATGTCACTCGTGTCGAGTCGAGGATCCATGATAACGTTAGGATGCTAGATGCCAAACTCTGTGACCTCAGAGGGACAGGTACGGCGGTAGCCCTTAACCACGCGTTTTCAGCATTCACGGGAGATCTCGTAGGCCAGTTCACATGCGGCGAGCACCCTCAGCTCCTGGATGGACCTGAATCCCCCCCCTAATGGCAAGTTTTTCTTGTGGATACGCCATTACAGTCTGTGAACTGACTATTTACCAGGCACAAATCTCTTTACGGTGTATTGCGTATGGTTCCACTGTTACGCAACCTCGGCTGGATTTCGCAACTGCTGAAGCTCATTCCGGTTTCATTGCTGACAGCGCTCAATCTAAAGGTTGCTGGATTCAGAATGTTCAAATTAGTCAGTCAACTATTAGTCCCGTACCTGTTGGGAAAAGACAGTCTTTGCTAATCCAAAAAGATCGGGGAGGGGCAAATTGACAAAATTAAGGCCGAGGTTGCCAACGAAACCAAAAATAGCGGCTTTGAAGAAAAGCAGTCCGTTTTCCACGACATCCTCAGGAGTGATCTGCCCCCATCGGAGAAAGATTCTGCTCGTCTCAAGAGAGAGGCGTTTGCTCTCCTTGCTGCTGGAACGATAACCACCGCTAGCACGCTCGCGCTGATCACATACTACATTCTCGCTAACCCACGCATTGAGGAAAGACTTCGCGAAGAGCCGAAGGACGTCACAGCAGGCTTCCCCGAAGAAGTGCCCCGTTGGGCTGACCTGGAGAAACTTCCCTATCTTCAAGGATGCATTAAGGAAGGCCTTCGGTTCGTACCATGCTTCTGATCATTGTTTTTAGTGAACTGAACTGGACCAATAAATAGCATCGGCCGCTTCTTTAGACGCAACACTTGCATAGCGCCAGATATCGAGCTTCAATACAAGCAGTGGACCATCCCGAAGAACGTGGGTTATTCAACTAGGTACTAAAGACTAGAGACCACTGCTAATAACGCTTCTCGTAGACACCCGTGGGCATGTCCATCTGCTTTTTGCACATGGCTCCAGAAGTTTATCCCGAGCCCTATAAGTTCAAACCGGAACGATGGGTTGGAAACTATGACCCCCTCATGAACCGAAACTTTGTCCCTTTCACCAAGGGGTCGCGAAACTGCTTAGGCATGAAGTAAGTACCTATTCCAGAGCGCTTTCATCTGGTGCTGTCAGCTAATTTCCAATCCCAGTCTTGCGTGGTCCGAATTATACGTCTACATTAGGACATTATTCCGTCCTAGTGGTCATAAAATGACTCTAGTAGGTACTGACGAGTCGGATATGGCCCTAATTCACGACAGTGATGTTGGGGTTCCAAAGCGCGACAGCAAAGGACTTAATGTCCGCTTCGACTAAGGATGATTCATGGCCGTAACTATGCTCTTCGGTAGTGTTGACCGAGATGGGTAAGTTATTAGGGCATCGATGCATTGAATCGTATTTTATTATTTTATTGATTGAAGAGCATCGTAAAATGCTCTTCTGAGTTATATAGCTGATGCAGGAGCTGCGGCGTTGTGTCGCCTAATGAGGAAACCACGCCCTGGCTGATTAAGCCAACACGCCCTTCTAGAATCATCAGTTGTCTTAGATGTAATTTGCGAAGAAGAGTGATGGATCTGTTTGGAAACCATAACCATGAGGTTGTATGATGAAAGGAAAATGAGAAAATTGAGTTTGTGTAGAATTTGTTTACTGGCCCTACTATCAAGTTGACTGTAGTTGTAAAGCGTAAGCCTAGGGTC
>KV459596.1:0-39969 GCA_001662645.1 Pseudogymnoascus sp. 03VT05 | reverse complement strand
ACCCTAGGCTTACGCTTTACAGAGGGATGGGTGAAGAGGGAGTTTGTGTATGCCGTGGTTGATTGTGATGATGATGGTTGGAAGGCGACGAAGGGGGAGTTATTAGAGTAGATTGATGAGGTTAATGCTGAGAAGCCGTGAGAGAGGAAAGTAATCGTCAGGTGTGAATAGTCGCTCAATATGCCTGGTTACTTGTATCCGCCTGGCCGCTTGGGAAGCGCCTGGTCTCATGTGAAGCGCTTGGTCGTCGTGTTCTAAGCGACCAAGGCGGATCCGGCGCTTCTGATACAATACCCTGGCGATCGACGGCGTACTATGCGGCCATACTACAACGTGGCAGCGCTAGTCGTACTCTTCATTCGACTCATTCTATATGACTCCGATTACAACAGTTTCTTTCTGTCCGTAGAGTACTTCAACTACGACAGAGACTCCTCGCTTCGTTGGTACACCAAGGTTGCGTTGCGTCCGCAATCTGCTAGCAACTATCTCCTGTATTCGCCTCATAGAACTTCATGTAGCTGGTAGGGATTCCTGCTTGTGTATTTGTCGGCTTTGTAGCATCACGGACGTTGGCGTGGGTGCTTTGGATGTGGTCGAACCAGACACGCCAGTGTAATAATAGTAATCTGAAACCTTAAACTACTTTTGGGCCACATCTTTATTCTTATTCTTGAACAATCCCCAGTCTCGTTCCCACAACGCGATATTTAAAAACACTGACGCTCTAAAAATCCCGAGTCACTCAAAAGTGCTATATTCTTGAGCGAACCGCGAGGTCATAATCCTAATAGTGTATCCCGTCAATTTGCTGCTGGATATTCCTTTAATGAATTCCTTTAAGGATGCACGAGCTTTACGACCCGTACCCATTTTGATGGTTTTGCGAAGTATCGTTTTTTAGATGAGCGGAGCACACAACGTGTTGATAATCGAAAGGACGGAAAATAATTTAGCTGATATGAGTGATGATTTCGAACTTCTCTGGATATTGAGCTGAGGGAATTTTACCCGCTTTATATATCACAATAGATAGTACAATTGTTATATTTAGATAATTTTTGACGCTGGCCTTTAAATAAATAGCGACGATAATTCCCAGTCATTGGACATACCGCCAGCTCCCCGCACCTCATTGAAACTGTGCTACCCCATTCCTGCACATCGCGGCTACAGCCTGGCCGCATATGCAGATCCTATGTATGTTGGACTGTTCATCACCATAGACGTTGGTGGGGGCGGCGTCAAGGCCGCGGGCCGGCGCATAGAGTCGCACACGATTTAGGCACCCCCCCAGAAGAGCCTTCCACAACGAAATCTCCTTGCCCCAATAGATAGCAAACCAAGAGACGGTAACAGTTAATTTAATCTAGGCACGGTTAATTTTAACCTCTGTCTTTTGACTCGAGCCGTTGGTGCGTTGAGGTACGCCTGGCCGAGTTGTGGGTGAGGTCGGCCAAGTTCAATCCTGAGAAACGCACGTTTCCTTTCAGGCTAGTTTTAGAACCCTTGCGAAGACAGCTCTCAACGACTAACTGATACTTGTATTGTGTGCCTTGAAAAATATCGAATGACTACTAAATTAAGGATTATGCAGCAAGAATCACCCAATTGAGGGCAAGGAGAAATAATTTATAGCATTGAACGCCTATCTATATACTCTCCTCCCGCCACTGATTCAAAAATTTGAGGGATTGGCTCGTGTAAGGATGATGAGGCCCAAGGACCCGTTCTCGCAGCTGAAAGCAAGTTTCCATCAGTGAAATAGCCTCCTCATTGCGGTCTTGGGATTTTAGCGCGTAGGCAAGATTATTCATGGCTGTTAGCATGCCTGGGTTTTCACGTCCAAACACTCTTTCCATCATCCCCATCGCTCGTATTCCCATTTCTTCGGCATCCTTCCACTGCCCTTGACCTAACAAAAGCAACGCTAGGTTAGCCACGCAAGTGAGTGCGCCTGGGTGCTCTTCTCCAACCACATTCTTATATCCTTCTAGAGCTTGCCGGTACACTGCCTCTGCCTCTTTGTCCTTGCCCTGCTTTTCTAACGCTGTCCCAAGCTGGCCCATGCTACCAAGAGTGCCTAGGTGCTCTTCTCCAAGACTCTGCTTTTTTACTTCTAGAACTTGCCGGTGAATTGCTTCCGCCTCTTTGTACTTGCCCTGCCCTTCAAACACCATCCCAAGGTTGCCAATGCTACTAAGCGTGAGTAGGTTCTCTCCTCCAATTGCCTTCTTATATCCCTCTATAGCTCGCCGCAGCATCGCTTCCGCCTCTTCGTACTTGCCTTGCCTCCCTAATACCAACCCAAGGCCGCTGACACTACTGAACGTTTCTATGTGCTCTTTTCCAACCATCTTCTCCATTCCTTTTAGAGCTCGCCGCTGCACGGCTTCTGCCTCTTTGTACTTGCCCTGCCTCTCGAACACTAACCCAAGCAGCCTAATGCAATAAAGAGTCTCCAGGTGCTCTTCTCCAACAACCTTTATAAATTCTTCTAGAGCTCGCCGTAGAGTCGCTTCTGCCTCTTTGTACTTGCCCTGTATCTCTAGCATTGACCCAAACTGGACAACACTAGCAAGCGTGTCAATGTGTTCTTCTCCAAGAACTCTCCCCCTGTCCACTACCGCAATCCGCACAATCTTCTCTGCTGCTGCATACTCCCCCGCCAAGAAAAAATACCATACTATGTCGTTTGCAACCGTCGCTCGATCTAGTACTGCCTCTGTATCTTCTATATCGTAGCTAAGCACCTTTTGCGCGTGCGGAAGGAGCACTTGACAAGCTGCCCATGTCTCTTGCCCACCACCTGGAAAGCAATTAGCCATAACCCGTAGTGACGTCTTCTGCCACCTGCTTATCTGCATCTGCGCTTCTAGCCACTTCATCGTCGCTAGCTGCACTAAGTTGTGCATCTCAAACATATGCCCCCAAACTTGCTGCTCTAGCTGTGTCGTACTCTGTGCCTTAACTAGAGAGAAGCTTGTTAAGGGCGCCACTGCATCCTCAAGCTGAAGCTTACTTCTACCATCGTACAGGACAGATTCCGGAATTCCCTGCCTGTCAAACATGGCCATAAGCGAAAGTAGCTCTGCAGCTTCAGGGCCCATCTTCTGGATTTGCTCGAACGATATCTGCCAGGTGGTGATGATCGCACTAGAGACGCTGCCGTCTCGCCGCATGTCTCTTCCTTCTTGTCTACTTAGGAGGTGTGCTTGGTTCTCCTTGCTCTCGCGAAAGAGCTGAAGGTAAGTCGAGACCGTGATTGTTTGCGCTCGTACTGCAATATACGCTGCTGCGTGAGTGATTGCAAGGGGGGTGTATTCTAGTATCTGTATGAGTGCTTTTGCATCGTCTTCAAAAGCCTTGTCGACCGAGACTCTGGTCTTCAGCAGCATCAGCGCCTCTTCCTCCGGCATTGGCCCTACATGAAACACATTGTCCCTTATTCCTACGAGATTCATTGCTGCAGCTAGGTCTCGTGAGGTGACTAGTACCCATCCGTTCGAAGACTGCGGAAGGAAGCTCGCTAAGGGCGCCGCCGCCACGTCTGTTACATGCGTGACGCTGCCCGAGACTTCGCTAGTGGAGTGGAAAACCTGGTCGTCGTCGGCGTTGTCAAGTATTATAAGCCAGCGGCCGTTCCGCTCGTCGCTGAGCCAGTTATACACGAGGCGAAGAATATCGGCATTCGGATCGTCCCGGCCGGGCAGCTCAATCTTAGCGGCAATATTTGTATAAGCCTGCTTAAATCGGCCGGCGTTGCTCGCATGTACCCAGAACACCCAGGTCTGGGGTGCTGACTCTCTTACTCTATAGGCATATTCTATAGCAATCTGAGACTTACTAACTAAAACATTAGCCTGAGCTATCTAAGAAGAACATTTAGACATGCTTACCCTACGCCGCCCAGACCAACGAGAGCTACTCGACTGTGGTTCTGTGACGCGGACTCCTTGAATTTCTCACTTATTTTCACTAGAACATCCTCTCGGCCGAAGAATGCGCCATCCCTTTGGAATGGGACCATTATGGAAGGCTTAAGACTGTCTTGTGGCCGCACTGTACCCAGCTAGCATTAGTTTTGCGCAAACACAGCGACAGCACGTAAGGCCAAATCCAAAGAATGGAATGACACATACAGAACCGCGCTGCAACCACGCTGGTGGCATCCTTCTCAAACTGTCTAAGCTTATCCCGCGCGCTACTATAGCCTCGGTCGCTCGTATTATTAAATTTGACCATAATTGAGTGGTCGGCATCTAGAGGGATTTTGTCCTCCATTGAGTTTGGCAGCTGGAGAAGAGCTGAATCAGCATCTACAACCGTAACAAAGTCGCCGGTCCTTCTCCAGCGACTGCTTTCTCTGTCCTATTGCACACAATTAGCAGTCTGCTACTGCGATTTTAACTCTTAAGAGTCATACAAACTCAAGCTGTCTTGTCTGGCCTATCTCAAAGAAACTTACGACCTTTCGGTCTCGGATGATATTTCTGAAATCCATTAGCTGAAAAGCTAGAAGGTCAGATTTACTTTTGATCTGCTCAAGTAGCGCACTCCGCGGATGATTGCCCTGTCCTGCCACTATCTTCTGCATATCGTCTACTACTAGGCCCCTATGTGGGATTCCAAACAGAAGCATGCCATATGTGGCTCTATATAGAGATGCTATTGTTAGATGGTCGTCTTCGTCTGCTAGGGCAGCTTTAACAAGGCACTTTGCTGCAAGTTAGATTTATGTATATATATTATAGCGGCTACTTACGTGAGCGAGGATAATACCACCAAAGCTATGCGCGATAAAGAATAGGGGCCGCTTTCTTAGCTAGTGGGGTAAATCCGTTAGCCCCATGCCACCGTTCTAGAGCTGCATTCTGTAATGGATCTTACATCCTCTGTATTCCTTATCTTCTTGAGCTCCTCCAGCAACCCTTGGTCGTAGTCCATGATTGTGTCGACCTTATGCGTTAACAGCTTCGAGTTGTAGCCGTAGATCATTGTACGACAGCATGGCATATCCTTGCATAGGAAGTCGCGCAGCCACATTCGCCAGAGGTTTCCCTTTCCTCTCCACGAGCCATATGCGTGCCCATCGAGACCTGTGATAGCGATTATGCTAGACGGTAGGTCAGACATATATTTACTAAGTGATAAATATTACCTACTCAGCGGTAACCGTTGAGTCTGGCTTTGGCGCATATAGCTGGGTGAGCCCAAAGAAGTGTTGATCGAAACTGATATCCGTATCGCCCATCTCGACCTGCCAGTCGTCTAGCGGGTTAGCCGTCAGCTCAGACAGGAATGCGGGCACTCCGCCATAGAACTCGACTAGCGCGACTTTCTCCTCATTGTCATAGCAGGAGGGCAAAATAGCTGCATTAAAGGTCAGCTTCGCTTCTTCGCCCTCCGCTAGATTGTCGTCGATGGCAGCCTTCAAGGCTTCCTTGACCTCGTCGTCAGGCTGTGAGGCTGGGAGACGGGTGACGCGGAACACAATGCCCTTCTTTTTGGCGGCCATCTCGATTTAGAGGTTCGTTACCAAGCGCAGCCTTTACTACGGTTATGACTGGTAGGAGAGTAATAGATGGGCGAAGGATGGTTTGCGCCTGGAATAACGAGCAAATGAGGGGCGGCAACGGCATCTTCACACAAGGTTGAGCGCCAAACCACTCTATCGATAGTGGGACTTCGGCCCGCGCCGCTGAGGATTGGTAGCCTAAGATCTTGAGGGGCCAAAATGCGTCTTCGGATACGTGATCTTTAGCTATACTTTATATGTTATATATTGTGCCGTGTGAAACAACATAATCCGGTGCGCCTGAGTGAGAGTTAACCACGATTAATGAGATGAAGAAGACTAAAATGCCCCACCGTCCAAGGTTGGACTTTGTGCATAGATAATGCATGCATTCTCCATAATCGAGACACTATCACACTTCCATCCAGTCAGCCATCCAAGTAAAGAGACAAGTTATTATTAAAAGCTAAGTTCAACTATAAGTTGGAGAAAAGTTACATTACGTTGACCAGATCCAACTGCAAGTCCCAATCCCACAGATAACCCAGCTCCCTGTCTAGATCACGTCGCCGTCTAGCATTTTCGAACGACTGCCCGCTTCGTATTTATTAAAGTTATGCGGCACTTTTAAGCGCCCTATTTTTGAAACAAACCCTAATAACGCCTCTAGATTGAACCCTTCTCAGTGCCTGGAACACTGTTGAGGTCTTCCGCCTTCGTGGTAGTCTCGAGATCACCCGTTACTGGGCGGTTGTGCGCAAGAGTCTGGGCCAAGTCGGTGTCCTTAAGGCTATCTGAAATGAACAGGAGATCGATCTGCTCGAGCGAGTGACCGCGGGTCTCAGGGCAGCAGAAATAAACTGTGGTAATATGTTAGCGATATCCAAAAACCTCCCGAACGGTGGATGAGACTTACCATATGGAATGGCAATGACGTTGAAAACCAAAAACCAGATCCAGGTCTTCCACCCAACACTTGTGTCGGCGATGGCAATCGGACCGGCGTACACGGTTAAGAAGGCGGCGATCCACTGACAGGATACACTCAGAGAGAAGCCGATGTGGCGGTATCTGAGTGGCATGATCTCGGTGGAATACACGTACTATCGGCGAAGTTAGTTCATTTCCTTCATGGTAAGACGGGGGATTATTGAGGAGACTTACTGTGACGGGACCCCATGTAGGACCAAACACGGCAATCCAGCCAAACAGCATGGCAGCTGCAGCAGCTCCGATCTGGCTGCTGGAGGGCTGGGAGAGTAGAACTGTGAAGACGAGCATGAAGATTGACTGGCCGATGGCACCGCCGATGAGCCAGGTCCTGCGTCCAAGCTTCTCCATGTAGTATGAGCCGATGTAGTTTGTGATAGCCAAGACGGTGGTTGCGGCAGCGGCAAGTCCAGAGGCGGTCAATGGGCTGAGTCCAATGTACACCTGGAAGATAGTCGAGGTGTAGTAGAAGATCATATCAATACCCATCAGGTATGCGACACCGATCAAGATCATGCCGGTACGGATACGGCGGGCGGTTTGCATAGCTGAAGTGTCCCAGAAGAAGTCCTTGAAGCGCAGGGAATCAGACTCGGTCCTTTCCAGCTCGAGGGAGGCGTGGATGTCCTCTTTCGCTTCTTGGACGACGCCTTCGGTAATGGCCTTGTCGTAAAGGCGCTCAAGAACGACGTCGGCATCGGCGGTGCGCTCCTTGGCATACAACCAACGTGGAGTGTCTGCACACGTTAGTTTTTAAGTTTGGATTGCAGAGGAGTCATTCTTACCAGGCATTGGGTAGAAGACTACAATGGTGGCAAATGCCCACACTACTTGGAATGCGACTGGGAACCTCCAGACAGCTTGGGAAGATGCGAAGACCATGCCGAAATCACTAATAAGGTTAGAAAGCGTCAAAACAAAGTAAGCTGGTAAACTTACACCCAGTATGCAAGAGCCGTGCCGAGACTGGCAGCTGCAATCATCATGTTAACACCTTGTCCGCGCTTGTTGACAGCGACGGCCATCTCGGCGACGTAGATGGGAATCATCGACGTCAGGAAGCCATTGCCAATACCCTTCATTTAGGTTAGCATAGTTTTGGTTGGAGTTAAGTCTGGGCCCACGAACAATCAGAGTTCTACCTGCAATCATCTGACCGGAGCTGAATGAAGTAGCTGAAATGATTGTGCCCACGACCTGGACCAAACATCCGTAAATGATCCACTCCCTTCTCCCCAACTTCATCCCAAAGATGGAGATTATCATACAACCAAGCCATGATGCCAGCAAGAAGATGGACGTAATCATGGAAATGGTATTCGTGTCGGGAAACTACAATCGAGAAGTTAGCTGCCAGTAGACCAAAGATACTGAACAAACGCGAACTTACGCCCATAGCACTCTGGAACTCGTTCGTCAACAACACACCACCCAAAACTCCGGCATCCCAACCAAAGGTCACAAAGCCCAAGCTGCCTCCGATGAGGGCTCTCACGTACAGCGCATTGCCTTTGAGCACCATCTTCAAGTCTGTTGCTGTTATTTTTTGGTCTATGCTCACACCGAGTGATAGGTGACAGAAAAGGAGGAGCACGAAGGTATACCCCGAAAACCGAAGTGTGCAGAAAAGACGACGGCTGCGGTGCTGACTAGATCCCGAGGGGGACCCAAAATCTAACAGAAGGAGATGAAACCGCACAAGGGTAGCGATTCATCGTATCTTGGGGGATCAACCCTGGATCGATACACGTGCGAGATATTACTCCCGAGACACTGGGGAATGTACGTAACGGCAGACGAATCAACAGATAGAACCATCGATATGGGTGGTGGACACATGTCTGAACCATCGCAGCAATCTCTGCTATTCAAGGAGGTTGCACCGATGGCGGACTACCATTAACGCTGAAGAATTGGTGTAGTTCAAAAATATCCTTGCGCACGGGACAGGGGTAGGACTCCCGCGGGCCCGGCCCATGAATAACGGGCTCTAAGCGCACTAGCGCTCCACCAAAGGGCGGACAAAAACACACCCTAGGGACTACCATAGCTAGATCCCTGGTATACGAAAAGTTCCCATGCCAATATGATAATTTTTTGCGCTACGTTCATGCACCACTCGCACCTTCAAACATTGTAGAGCAGAAATTGAGTATAATTTTGTACGTACCCCATAACATAAACGAAATAAGGCGATCTCATTAGCTCTAGCGATATATTGATCCAACACCGCTCGGACGCTCTAACTACACACTAAAGAGCTCGTACAGTAGGCCATATGCACTGACAAGGCGGGTTAAAATATAGTGGAGACACGGGCGACTACAACAGCACACCACAACCAACAGCGATCCATACAAAGTGGAGTAGGAAAGGGTCCTGGCATTATCCCAAAGAAGAATTGTAGTGCAAGGCCTTCGTTGTGTTCGGCGGATGTTTGCAATCTGCGGCGTTGTGAGTACGTAATTGGGAGATATGCTGTTGAGCTCAGATTTTGCTACAGTTTCCGCGGCACCCAGCACGGCACCATGCACAACACCCAATATGGAGCCACACACACGTGGGGTAATTCTGCATTACTCAGCTATTGAGCTATACGCAGTGTCTTTTCTATGCAATACTTCAAAAGAGAGCTTAGCACAAATTTATTTGCATACGTACATGAGGCTGACGAGCTCGACGTGTTGCGAAGATGGGCAATATTTTGCTTGACCTGTACACGAATGCCACCTTTGTGAACGTTAGTCTTGGTTTTATCGCATACTTGATAGCACGCGCTGTGTACCAGATCGTATATTACCGTTTCTTCCATCCTTTGTCGAAATTCCCCGGACCGTTTTGGGGCAGTGTGACGAGACTATGGATTGCCTACCACAACATCAAGGAGGACGAGCCGTACGTTGAACACGAGCTACACAAAAAATATGGTATGCGCCTATCCGTGGCCTTAAATGTGCATTGCAGGAAGGCTAATATGTTGTGCGACAATAGGACCTATCATTCGAATTACTCCCACCTTGCTGCTGGTCAGCTCTGCACCCGCCCTGCCGACGATTTATCACAGACAAGCCGACAAGACAAAGCATTATATCAGTGGCAGTTTTGGAGAGACGGAATCTGTATTCAACATGCAGAGCTGGAAGACGCATGCGCAGTTTAGAAAGTTAATTGCTGGCCCGGTATAATTTCCCCGCACTTTGTTTTGGAGAAACGCCGGTTGCTGACGGAAAACATTTAAGTACAGTTTCAGCAGCATCAAAAAGATGGAGCCTCTGATTGACATGAGAATTGAGGACTGGACTCACAAGCTAAATGACTTTGCGAAAACGGGCGAGAGATTCGATTTCTCCGCATGGGCGGTGTAGGCAGAATTGGCACACCGCATTCCAAGACCACAAATAGCTAATATTTTCCTTTTAGTTATATGGCGTACGATATCATCTCTGAGATTGGATTTGGGGCTCCTTTTGGTTTTATCGAGAAGGGAGAAGACGTTGGAGGCCTTATCAAAGGTTTCCACGATGGTCTCCCAGCCTTTGGGTTAATGTGCCGTCTGCATCCATTCACTTCCTGGATTAAGTCGACTTTCATGAACAAGTACCTGGTGGCAAGCCCAGAGCAGGAATCTGGTATCGGATCATTGATGCGATTCCGCGACAAGCTTCTTAACCAGCGCATGAAAGACATGGAAAAGGGAACCACGGGTGGAAGAATTGACCTTCTACAAACGTATGTTGCTCATACCCACAAACAAAAAGTACAAACTGACATATGATAAAGTATGCTCGATGCGCGCGATGACGAAGGCAAACCCCTTGATGTCGAGTATGTTAAAGCAGAAGTTTTGCTTGTTCTCCTCGCCGGCGCAGACACCACTGGCACCGCCTTCCAAGCTATGGTTCACTACATTACGGCAAACGAGGACGTCTACGAGAAACTAATGGACGAGCTTGATAATGTTACCCGCGCGGGACATCTATCAACATACCCGCAGTATGCCGAGGTTCTTGAGCACTGCCCATACTACACTGCGTGCGTCAAGGAAACAATGCGGCTGTGCCCATCCGCGCCGAACATTTTCCCCAGAATGTCACCTAAGGGCGGCTACGAAATCGAAGGTCAATTCATTCCCGGGGAGGTCGAGGTTACATGCAACCCCTGGCTGGTGCACCGGGATACCAAGATTTACGGAGAAGATGCAATGGAGTTCAAGCCGGAGCGATGGCTCGATGCGGAAAATGCAAAGGTGTTTGACAAGTACAGCATGGTGTTTGGGTACGGACCTAGATCATGTCTGGGGAAGGATATTGCGCTCATGGAGCTTTACAAGGCACCGTTGCAGGTTTGTCTCTTATTACCTGTTCTTTTGAAAGGATTCTGACCTTGTTAATAGTTTTTCCGTAAGTTCCGACTGGAGCTGCAGCCGCAAGGGGGCAAGGGTGCACAGTTCGTCATCAAGGGCGGGGTTGGTTATTGGCACGATATGTGGATGCAGATCTCAAAACGTGCTGCGCCGGTATAATATCGGTTAAGGGACATGTTCTAGAATTACGCACTGAGATCATGACTGCTTACAACCGCTACCCTTACATAAATTGCAAACAGCTTTAGAGTGTCATGTCTTACACCGTACTATAAGGATGTTGATAATATTAAGATATTTGCAATTAATGTCATTTACTACTGTATACCAAGTTGGTGCGATAGGTCGGTAGTTAGGAGTTAAGGCCCATTTAGTGTCGTGCTAACAAGCACTTAAGAGTTAGACTAAGCGGGCGGGCGAGCCGTCTCCGCGGATAGCGTGAGTTGTCGCTAAAAGGGGTGCTTTAATGGAAACCTTTGGGAGTGCCGAGGTTAAGCCTAGGGCCTTAGCTGGCCAAGGGCTGTAGGCGCGGGATGGGTGGGTGCTGTGCCGTGCAGAGTCGTTGGTATTATCGAAAATAATATTGAAACGGCATGCATCAACCTGTCGGCTTGCTGGAGGAAAGATTTACAGGAGTGGCCAACGGTTATGGGGTAGTTCGTGGCAATGTGTGGCGATAGTTGATATACTGGTCGCACATGCGATAGACGAATCTTAACAGTTGTCATTGTCAATGTTGCTAGGGCGCGGAGTTAAATCGGGGGTCTTTTCCCATGCAGCCCCCTTATAAACCCATGTATCCCCCACATATTCTCCACCGCTACTCCCTCATGCGCCTCAAAATTGAATCTTCAGTGGAGCGGGTTTGCCCGATCAGCAGGAGCAGAAAACTTTGGCCTGTTTCACTTTGTGCTCGGGACCGGGCTCGGGAATGCCACTTGCGGGACTGCTAACACCCATGGAGGCGGGAGCGGGCCTCTCGCGCAGCTCATTTCCGCCTTCACTTCAGATACCCACTCTTCTTAGTTTTCATCGTAGTGACGGCACTCTCATTCGGTAACAAGCCCCAGCGAGGCGGGCAAGACACTCTCCACCATGTAGCCGTATCCCCTGGCGGATTGATACGGATTCTATTCCGTACCCCCCACCATGTTATTTTCTGCATCGACGTTGTTGGGAGGAGTGTCACCTTCGCAGGGGGTCTGTCAGAAATATTGTGTCTCTGTTCCCATTCGGACAACGATCTCCAGATACCGCTGGGAAGGAGACGAGGCCTGAGCATGAATTCGTCTGTTCTGATGTTTATATGCACTTGGGATTCTCCGCCACGGATGTGAAAGCTCTTGGAATTGAGAACCCGTATGAAATCGACGTTAGGCTTTGATCTGAAAAGCAGAACCGACATTCTCATTCCAGCCACCTCCAGTATATCAACAACATTTGCTGGGTGAGATCTTTCACCTAGCATCATGAACATGGACTATGGCTCCCAGGGCCCGACAGCGACGGCAATCAGTATTGTATTTGCTGTCCTGACGGCCATAGTGATATCTGCGCGTTTGTTTTCGAGAATTTATATCGTGCGCAGTACCGGGCTTGACGACAGTAAGTTATGCTACCGCAATTGATATTTCAAGACTGACGACTGTGTTTTGTAGTATTGATGGTTGTTGCTGCAGTAAGCTTCACCAGAATGGAATGCCATGGAGGATTGGCACGTAACATGAGCTTTAGTTGACAGTACGCAGGCATTATCTTGGGCATTCATCGCCATGACAGTATTAGGTTTGTGCCATGATGCAGCCCATATAGAAGACACCACTGACATCTCATAGCCGTCAACCATGGGCTAGGATCCCACTTCGATGTCGTTATGGCAAAGGGGCCAGAGAACTTTTTAACCTACCTCAAGGTTTGTCCATTCATCCCCTCTTTAACTGAAGATAGCTCATCGTCGTAGATTGTTTATTTCTCCTCGATCTTTTACAACGCTACGCTTTGCTTCATTAAGCTCTCCGTACTTGCGCTGTATATGAGACTCGGCGACGAAACCCTTCGCCGTATGTCCATCGTCATGATGGGAGTCATCGCTTGTCAGGGACTCGCCTTCGTTCTGACCTGCATCTTCCAATGCAGCCCCGTGAGAGGCGCTTGGGAACCGGCGATGATACCAGGGCCGAAATGTGTCAACATCAACGCCTTTTATCTTTCGAATGCGGCACTGAATATCGTTACCGACTTGATCACATATATGCTCCCACTTCGCATGATATTGCACTTACAGACATCGGTAAAACAGAAGATTGCTGTTGGTGTCATGTTCAGCTTGGGATTTTTGTATGTCTTCCTCCCATTCACACCCCTATGGCTCTTCTTACCTCGAGACATCGTAACTAACTTTGCATAGCGCTTGTATCTCCTCCATTGTTCGCATGACTTTCGTTCCCTCCATGCTGGTATCCACAGATCCGACCTGGGCCATTGGACCGCCCATGTACTGGTCCGTCATCGAGACCAACATCGGCATTCTTGCCGCCTCGATACCCTCATTCAAGCCCATCGCCAGACGCTATCTCCCACGCATCATTGGCGAATACAGCTCCGGCGGCCGCACCTACCCCGGCGCCTCATCCAGCCGAAACTTCGGCAAGATCTCAAACACAGGAGGAGAGTGGGCTGGGTCCATGCCGTTGAAGCCGGTGCACGCCAGGGACGGGGTCACCACTACTGTTATAACGAGTCGGGGTGATGGTCTGGGAGACATGTCGAAGACTAGCTCTGGCAGTGAGCAGAGTCTGGTGAGCAACAATGGGAGGATTACACAGTCAACGCAGATTTCACAGAAGGTTGAAAACTCGCGGTCGTGAGCGGAGAATGGAGATACCCTGGAACCGAGGCGTTTAACGTTAAACACGTAGCGGCTGGAGTGTATTGCTTGTATTAGATATGGATACATGGAGTAAAAGCTTGCTATATAGGATACGAGAATACCAAAACTTAAATACTACGAATGCTTTCTCAATGTCTGGATGTAGATTGTTACATGAAAATGAATAGCTGGAATTTAAGCCGCCATAATACTCTACAAACAGGGTGATGTCGCCAATACAACTTGGACTTTCACAGGTCGCACACACTATTGATCGCGAGGCTATATAACAGTTTCGTTCAGTTTCAGCTTTCATATCATGCTGCCTTGCTACGTTCCATTTTTGCTAGCTTACCACTCTTTAACATCGGATGATTCTAAACATCGGGCTCTCGCATCAATAAGGGTGCATCACGTAGTCGTAAGCAAAAACAGTGTCTTTACCAGCACCCAAACTACCCCGGGGTATTTACTCTCACGGCGTGTGCGGGGTATGCGGGGTTTGGCCTTTGCTACACAATAGCTATATCTATAATCTATACACGTATAATAAAATGCCTTCAGTATCAATGAACCTTCCTTTCCGTGTCCTCTGGCTTCCCCCGTTTTCCGCTCCATAAACATTTTTCTCCATCGCCCCTTTTCCTCGTCGCCACCCCCTTTCTCACTCTCGCCCCTTTCCTCACTGTCACGCGACTTTCTCACCATCGTCACTTGTAGAAAAGCCAACGTGAGACTTTTGACAAGTTAAAATAATTATTCTGGGTACGAAACACACCCCTTTGATCCAACGCACGGGAGATTCGCGACTCCACCTCGCGATTTCCTGGACCGTCTTGTTTACTGGGGCCCTGTGAGACACGGGCCGCTAGCTCAATAGACGCATCAGCTGCATAATCCGCATAGCCGAGCGATTGGGCTCCGTCCCCCCGAAAGAGTCAAACCAAATGCCCGGTTATTTCACGGAAAATATTGGTTTTCAAGAATTGCTTTTAGGAAGCTTGTTTGGTAGATCAATGGTACGTGTTAGATGGGTTGGAGATGCGGGATCAAGGGGATGAGTGAGACAGGGTCGTATAGACCAACTTATAGATATTACACCCCGCCGAGGAACCCCGCTCTCGTACTTATTTCAGCTGGGCCTTTGGTGGCAAATTTTGCTGTCTGCGGATTTATGAAGCCCACTCGTATCACGGAATCGTTCCCCGTTATCGGGATGGGTCCAATATCGTCGGCTCGGAGGGGGATTACGTACCATAGAGCCCCATAGCGGCACGGCACGAAGCCAGGCGGAGAAGATACGGGCAAAAAGACACGGCACAAATTTACAAGCGCACCGGAGCATTCCCCGCTGGGAACGCCCGGCGCGGGAACGGTAGACAATAGCGGCAGTGGCGCTTTGGAGGAAATGACTTTGACTTTGGGACGTTGTATTCTTTGTCTATTGCTAGAGTATTCTGAGACCGTTTATTCCGCTTCCCATCGAGCATGGAAGCTCATCTATTGCGCCTTCCACACACGTAGACCCCTATCCGTCGCCTCATCCAAGTCAGCGATCACAGGATTGTTCCGAATCTGCCACACGTTAGCCCATGCCCCTCTTTTCACCCCATCAAACCCCTCTCTCGCAGTACTCACCCAAACGTCGTCTTAATACTCCTCACATAATACTCATTCCAGTTCCTCCTCGTCACCTCCTCCTGCCCAACCGGAACCCCCTTCCACTCAACCCTCATAACAGTCACCCCATCAACATCATTCTGATCAAACACCAACTCGAGCGTCGAGTAGTGTCCCGCAGGCCACTGATCCAGACGCCAGCTCTGCACGATCCTCCTCGGCTCCTCAAGAACCTCATACTTCCCACTAACATTCCCCCCGAAGATCTCAAACTTCCCGCCCACCTTCGCGCCCTCAAACAGCCTCGGCTGCGCGCGCGTGAACGCCGCGATGCGCGAGGGGTCAGTGAAGGTGGCGTACAGCTCCGCGGCCGTGGTGCGGAACTCCTCGCTAGCGGTCACGGTGGTGGTGTTGACGTTGGATGTCTTGTTGGATGTGGTCGTGGGCGCAGCTGCGGCGGCGGCCTCGGATGGCTGGAGGTGAGTCGGGGTGCGCCAGCCGGAGGAGGGGTTGTTGGAGGGGGCATGCTGGATGTCTTTCCCGTGCTCGGTGACGAGGGCAGGGCCCAGCTTGGCGAAGATGGTGCGCAGTTGGGGGACGAGGGTGGAGCGGACGAGGTCCTTTACGGGTTGCTTGGAGGAGGATTCGGAGAAGATGTCGATGTCGAACTGAGAGGAGTAGGGGTTAATGGGGGTGTACTATGGGGGGAAGGGGTGGAAGGGAGAGGACATACGACATACTCGTCCTCCTCGGTGTCATGGGCGACCTCGGGGACGGTGATGTTACCGCTAACGGCCTCATCATCTTTGGTTTTCCCTTTGCGAGACAAAAAAAAATCAGATCAGTTCAAACTGTTTTGCAGCAACAAAAAAATCATGATAGTGGTAATATAGCTAACTAACCGGAATACTCTAAGACCAGCTTGACATCGAAGATGGTGATGACCTTGCCCTTGCGCTGGTTCACGTCGACATCTCCGTCCATGCTCGTCAGTTTATCTATCTTGGCCGTCACGCCGCCCGCCGAGGCCTGCACGTCGGCCAGGTTCTCCTCGAGCCACTGCTTCGTCCAGCCCGCGGCGTTCTTGTTCACCCAGTGCCAGTTGTTGGGGTTGTGGAGCACCATTGCGGCGGCGATCTGTAAGTGAGTTTGGTTTTACGGGGAAGGGATTATGTATGTGTGTTCACTGCAGACTCGAGTTAGCAGATGTTCTCGAAAGAGCAGTGAGCAGAGATTTCGAGCTGGGAGGTTTGAATGGGTTCAGAAGAAGGCCGAAGCCAAAGCATTGTCATCAATGAAAAGAGTACAAGTTCGCTCTATGACTGGTGCCAGCTGATGTATCGTCATAACATTCGGGGAGGGGGAGAGGAGAAGAGACAGAAGGAGGAAAAACGCCGCTGTGACAGTATATTGTCCACAGCGAAAGCGACAATGAACATACCTATAAAGGAAGGAGAGGCGCTGACATAAAAATCATATAAAATCGTCAAAGGAATCGTGATACAGGAGGAAAAGAGAGAGGAAGGAAGTTTGGTGGGGGGAGAGGTGAAGTTGTTTTTGAAGGGTTTGTTCAGGTTCGCGCCCTTTTGTAAGGAAAGATCTAGAAGACTTGTGCGATTGGCGCGGCGGAAATTTCCGCCGACCGGGCCGACGGGTCTCCGTCCAGGCTAACTCGGTAGCTCTATGATGCAGATATACACCAAATATCCAAATACGGATAATCAAAATGATTATTATAGGTCACTCTCCTCTCACATAATATACAGAAAGTCGTAAGCTTTCGCATAAAGACATCCAATAATGATAATTCTAAAGTCACATTCATATAACACTCAAAAATAGGATAACTGATCGTGAATAGTATATCTACACAGCTAAGTAACACTCTTGAGCCATGATAGGCACAAGCTATTCTATACATGCTATTCTGGTATCTCAACTCCGACCAAAGACTCGCTATTTTCGGAGCTACAAGCTACACAGACAGAGCCATCCCTTCCGTACCTGCTAAAAACCCCCCGCTGCCATGCATGTCCCTGCCTAACAAAAAACGCCTGTCAAAGGCCTAAACATAACATGCTCGATTTGTGTCTGTGTACTGTTTCATGATGATGATGATGGTTTGATTGTGATAGTCGTTATGATGATGATGGTGATGATAGTCGTTATGATTATAATGATGATAAGTTTTTAGGCCACGACGTCGTCGTCTTCCGTGATCCTGTCGTACTCCGATGGCTGGAGCAAGATCCTGTTGGTGCGATCTTCGGCTGGTACTCCGTCTCGCGACGCACCGAAGTCAAGTATCTATTAAATGGTTAATTGGTGCTGGCAAGACTTAAAGAAGTTAAAGAACATACCTCTATAAACGTGAACCCTTCTCTCTGTACAGCTGCAACACATCTTCTCTCGTCGAATTTCACTTGCCAGACTCCGCTCAGGTCTGTCAGGAGGTCTTGAATGCACTCTCCAGTCTTGACGTTCCACATCTTCAGCGTGCGGTCCGAGCCAGATACGATCTTGTTACCATCATGCTGGAAACATGTGATGGCACCGGTATGAGCGGTAAGCGTGTTCTTGCACTGCCCATTCTCTGGGTCCCAAATCCTCAGCGTAGAATCGGCTGCAGCTGAGACCAGGCGCTCGTCCTTCAAGTCTAGTAGACCCACCAAGGAAGAGTGTCCATCGAGGGTGAAGAGACACATCCCAGTCTCCAGTGACCAGATCTTCACGGTGTTATCCATAGATCCGCTGATGCAACGCTTACGTTTATGATCGAGTACAACACTGTACACTTTCTGGATATGGCCACGAAGCTGATGTACGCTCTCTCCAGTAGAGATCTTCCATACCCTAACTGACGAATCGTAGCTGCCACTCACGAGGGTGTCTTCGTGGGCAGCGATAGCACGGACAGAACTGGTGTGACCTTGCAAAGTGCGGACGTAGTATGGACAGTCCGAATCATTGGCGGGAGGGCCAGCCGCAAGATATTTCTTTGACCCCTGTTCCGGTAATCTCCATACTCGCAACTGTGCATCGCGCGAACCTGTAATAATCAAGGGCTTCTCGGGAACTATGACTGGTCTATCATTATAGACCTTCCCAGTATCGAGAGGCATCAGAATTTGGAGACATCTGACGGTTGATGTATGCCCGTGGAAAATCTGGGTACATAGGCCCTTTTCGATATCCCATACGCGGACCGACCTATCAGTTGACCCCGAGACGAGGACGTTGCCTTCGTATTGCAAGGCCCATACTCCGCCATCGTGACCCGTAAGTCTCTTCCGAAGGGCACCCGTTTTGGTGTCGTAAATATGAATAAACGTGTCGTCACTGCCAGTGATGATTTTGTCATCGTCAAACTGGAGACAGGTAATGACGTGTCTTGGATGTGCCGGGAAAGCCACATGCCGAGGAGCCACTTTGCCGCCACTCATCCAACTGCGTTGTAACATGAAGTGGCGTCTGTAGAGAGACTTGTAAAGGTGAAGCTTGCGTAAGCTAGGAAGTCCGATCTCAGGGGCTGGTACTGCTAGAGCAGCCGCGGTGGCGGCGGCGTTAGGACCCTCAGATTTGCGAGCAAAGCTATGGTATTTTGAAGCCAGGCTTGTGTGTCGTGGCCTCTCTTTGATCTCTGCAGAAACAGCTCGTCTCTTTGACCTCTCTGGTCCATAGTTGATATGAGCTCTCTTCCTTTTCCCTCCTTGGCGTAGGGATCCGGAGTGGGCAGCGTGAGATCTGGTAGCAGTTGGAATGCTATCCATGTCGGATGACCCAGGACGCTGACTGAGGTCTTTCTCGCAGCCATCTGGACCATACGGGTCTTGCCAGCCCCAGCCTTCCCTGATCGCTCGCTCAACTTCGCCCTCAGGGATAACAAAGCGATCTCTTTCGATAAGTTCTTTCCATCCAGCCTCGTTCGTGTCGTTGATATCTCTCCAACGCTTGGAAACTTGAGCAGCACGGCAGCGATCTTTGTGGTCAAGGAAGCTCAGAATCTGTAGGCTCAACTCCGTCGGAAGTTCTTCAAGGAAGTCGCACTTCAATGCTGGGTTCACAACCCCTGCAATAACATGGAGGGTCTTTCTATTGCAGCGCCGAAGAAACTGGTACATCATGAATGTCTTCATTTCCGAGGGCATCGAGTCGAAATTTTCTAGCATTGACGTCACATCCATGGCATTTCGCGGAGGTGCGTTTGCCAATGCATATTGTTCGTTGGCATGGCCCGATGACTCAAATGTTGACTTGGACTCTGCTGTTGCCGACAAGAGTGTATTGCCGGAAGCCTGTGATTCGGGGTCATCTCGTACTACTAGCTGGGCATTATGAAGATTCGCCGCAGCTAAAGTTGGTGACAGGCTTGGACTTGGCAAGCTGGCCCCATGGGTGGCTCCTCCCGCACTTACGGATGACCGGAGTACGGAAGGCCCCGCCGAATCATCATTTAATGGAGCGAAAGGCTCGAGATCTGATTCTGCGATAGGCGGCGTGGCTGTAGCGCTGGCGAACGAGCCTTGACTAGCAGTAAGGGATGGGCTAGTGGCCTCCTCGAACGAGCTATTTAATGTTGACTCGGTAATGGAGGACGTTAGCTGGGTTTGCAGCGGGCTTGTTTCCCGGTGACCAGTATCGGGAGTCGACAACAGGGCAGGGTTGAACGAGGCGCGTCTGTTTGATGAGATCATTCGGTGTGGGAAGCTAGAACAATGAGCGTCCAAGGGCGCTTGCTCCAAGCTTGACTGGCGTCGTGGGGCCCCTGAAAGCCTGAGGAGTGAATCCGGAGACCTTGGGTTTGTTGGTAACCTTCTCGATAAATATGACTGTGAGTTTTCGTCCGCATTTTGAAAGCGCCTTGATGATCTAGTGGTATCGGGAGTTTCGTACGCTCTCAAGCTTGCCAGTCCTCGTGACTGTAGCGTGGGAGGTGGTCGAGGTCTGGATGAAGATGGAGACGCCTGCAGGATTGGAGTCAGTGGTCAGTTATCAGATAAGCGGAAGGGGGGAGCATACGGAGGATGACGGCTTGCGGTCCTCACGGAAGTGTACAACCTCGCCATTAACCTCGTAGGAGAAGCTTGAGATGGCTTCTGGTGTCGACTTCCTTGCCAACGGGTATTGCTTCAAGTCGAGGCTCTCCAACGGCAGAGGCGGGCGGACGAAGAGAGGCGGATATGACCTCTTCGTGGTTGTGGTGGTTGTGACTGTCTTCGTCTCGACACATTCGGCAAGATCGATTTGAAATGTCGACGAATCCCGACTCTCCTGGTTGACCGGTGCATCCCAAGCCATATCGTCTTGGGGGCTGGGGGTTACACACCCATCGGGCCGAGAATCTTGTAGACTAGCAGATGCCTTCGGCGAGAGGTCGGTGGTGATGTGGTTTGGCGGGAGTAATTTGGCCCTTTGAGCCGCTGTGGCCTGGCGTGTCGCTGGTGGCCATCGGGGCGGCTCCATATTCAGCTGCCAGGTATTCTAAAGATAGAGACGCATAAACCCGAGAGAACGGACAAGAAATTTATAAAGGGCCGAAGTTATGTTCTCGAAACGCGTTCAGGACTGTAGGACACGAGACCTCGTACGCGTTGCGGCGGCTCCTGCGATAAGGATAAGTTCCGAGGGCGGCTGGAACGGCCGAACCGGGTGCACAGGGAGGGTCGTAGAACTCTCCAGTAGTCAAAGTTCCGGTATTCGAAGCAACAGCTAGAAGATGGTAGTCGGAAAATATCGTGTTGGGTACTGTATGGTAGTATCGGCAAGGAAGGGCGGGTTGACGGAGGAGGCGAAGTTGGATTACGGAGAAGAGGAAAATGGCAACGATGAGTGGCGGGGGGGCGTGTGGAAAGAGGAAGGGCGGCAATCCTCGTCTGACCTTACCCTAAAGAGCCAGAGGAAGAAGACGAAGCCGGGGTTGTTATGTTAACGCGGGCGTAAATCGGCTCAGAGTTGAGGTTGAAGTCGGAAGTTTGAAGAGGAAGCCGTGGAAGTGGAGTGGTGGAGTTAGTGGTGGCTGGAAACTGGGCCGAGTCGAGTGGTCGTTATCGTTCCTTCTCCTCCGTTGCTGATGGGGGAATGGAGGAAAAGAAGCTGGCGGGTAGACAGGGTATTTGGGGAGGAGGAAGGAAGGGGGGGTGTGGTGGTGGTTGTAGTGGTTGTGGTGGTTGTGGTATATGAAAGTGATTTGACAGGATGGCAGGCGCTTCGGGGATTTAGTCGAGCAGGCAGGCGGCGGCGGGAAGATGGCTCAACTCTGCCTCGTCTCGTCTTCAACTGGTCACTTTGGCAACTTTTGATGTGGTAAGGTTAGTCAGTTTAGTCAGGGTACTTCGTAAATCGTGGAGTGCGGAGTACAAGGGCGAAGTACCGTAGCCATACCCAGTAGTGTGGACTGAAATACAGAGCGTGATGTGATGAGCTAACTGGATATGGTTAAGCGTGGGGTGATAACTGGTGGGGGCCAGGCTGGCACGGGTACGATCAGTCACGCCCTGTGCCAGCCTGCCTATATTTCCGGATTTATATATTCCTATATTTCTGGATTAATATTGATATATTTTGCTATATTGTATAGTGTTTCACGCATATATTCCCTATGATTTGTATATTCTCTATTCTCTGTTATCTGCTCTCTCCACTCTTGTCTAAACTCTCGAGTCTCTCTCTTCCTTTCTTTTCTCTCATTACTCTCAATGCTCCGTCTCTTCTTTCTCCTGTCTTTACTCTCTCGACTGTCTCTAGTGTCTCTGATGCCTCTACCCTCGCTGCTCTCTCTCTGGTGCCTATACTATACTGCCTTTATTCTCTCTGCTCTCTCTCTCTGCCTGATATCTCTACAAGTCCGTGACTAAGTGCTCATTCGCGTCTGCCTGAGCCGCGATCGAGTTGTGAGCCTCCATTTCTTTCTTCAGCGCGTCTGTCTAAGCCCCAATTGAGTTCCGACCCATTATTCCTTTATTCAACGCGTCGAAGCCTCTAAGTCTCATACTGTATATATGTTCAGAGGTGTTTTTTCCTGAAAAGCCCTCCACTTCCTTCCCAGAGAAATGAGAAAGCACACAAAACTCTACTCCATCAACTCTACCAATCGCACCTGCTGTAGATCTATTACCTACCTACTGCAGAGTACTGAGAACTTATTATATATTCACTGTAGAATATCGACTACAGATTATCTTCTTTCCGCTCTTTCCATATTCAGCCTAAACAACTGTAATATACAGTGTCTGTGTTCTGTGTTGCCTGCGTTGTCTGGCATACACTCTCTCGCACACAGTGCCTCTGCACGTGCCCCTTCCTCTTTAGGCATTCGTCACCTCTCCCACTCTTCCCTCTTTCCATCTCTTCATATTATACTCACCTATTTCCCTCTCCTCTTTCCTCTTCATATCGTATTCATCTGTTTCCATCCCTCTTTTCTCTTCATATCGTATTCATCTATTTCCAACTCCTCTTGTTCTCTTACAGCAGCCTCTCACTTTACCTATCAACCAACCTCCCACCTTACCTCTCAACTCTCACCTCCCTTCTTGTGAATTGTCCACTGCTTTGCCTCTGCCTCTACCCTTCTCTTCTTCAGCACTTCAATCATTGTCCGCCCATCTTTGCCATGAAGATGAGGAAACGGTTGACACGCCAAAGCGAAGGCAATGGGACCACGAACGCGTTGCTGACTCCTAACCCTACCCAAACAGTGGTGGGGATCAACCAGGCGCAGTCTCTCAACATCGTCCAAACCACAGTCTCAGCAGCGCTTAGCACCATACTATGGATCAATGACCTCTTTCCTGACGATCATTTCGAGACACGCAGTTACAGCCTTGACGATCCAACTTTTCGTTACACTATCAAGCCTCTAGCCCAATCTGCTCGGGAAAAGAAGAAACAAGGAAAAGACGAGACAAAGGTTGCCTGGGATTTTCTTCTCAGAGGGAAAACTGCAAAGGCTGACAAAATCTGGTCATGGCTGGTTAGAATCCACCCTCCCTTCCCACCGTTCAGGCTACTTATGAGACATAGGATGGAGTCTGCGATGCCATCAAGCTTGGATATTTGGCAAATTTTCAGATCAGTTTCCACAACGGGAATGTCTCCCGCGACACGATAGCCGTAGCTTACGTGATGAGATTCAACTACTCCGAGAAGGGAGCCGAAATTCAACTTGACATATCAGCAGGAAACGATAAAGTTGAAGTCACAACAGAAGACATGCAGGATCTGAAGAATTTGTTCCACAGGCTTATAAAATTGTCTCAAGAAACAGATAAATTCCCAGGTATGCCCCGACAGTTAGACACGCCATTAACAGTGTTTGATTCCTTTGTAGAAGATCCAACAATAAGCCTACAGTTGATGTACAACGAAACTTGTCCAATCGACTATGAGCCCACGGGATTTGTTGTCGCTCCTGACACGAGTATCATCATGGATCATCGAAATGGCACCAGAATTGGTGGCATAGACACTAAATATCATGGGTATGACTTTTCTAGTATTTTGACTTCATTTGCTAACTATCCAGTGTTGGAATGACTCTCGTGGTTCCACTACAAACTGCCGCCCATGGCTTAGATGGATCTTCCAGGGCTGCCACACGGTCACCTCAACTGATCTCGAACCAGAGCAACCTTGCGGCTACCCCAGCTGCTGCTTCGCATTATGATGGCTCAAGCATCTTGAATACCCAGCAGCACGTCGATAGACAACTAATCCGCGATATGGTAACGCATACTCAGTTTGTCTTTGTGCGGATGCTTACTGACGATTTTGCAGGTCCCCATAGGGCGGGAAGTCGGAGACACACAGCGAGTTGAGGATACACAGTCACAAATAACTCCTTCAGAGGGATCATCACCCCCACTGCAGCGTGGGCCTGCTGAGCAAGATATCCTGCCACCAGAGGAAAGAAGATTTTATTTTGATCTCGAAACGCTTCGAGATCTCCACCCAACCCACAAGTGGCGGAATGGACAGGTTCGGGTTTCCCACGGTGAAGCCCAAGACATAGACTGTCATTGCACAAAGAAGTTTGCCGGCATGACTGTAAGGTTTGATGCCATGTACAAATTGTTAATACTGATTATTACAGGTACAATGCGAAATCTGTCAAAAGAGACAACACTTGCAGTGCCACGGATATCTTGAAACAGACGTTACGGATACCCATGTCTGCTATAAATGTCTTTTGCATGCTGAGCCAGATCTTAGCAAGGAAATGCAAGGGCTGTGCTTATTGAGACAAGTAGCCTGGGTTGCATCTATGGAGAAGTATCCGTCCAAAGAAGCGGATTTGGCGGTCCGTATAGGTGAGCCACAATAAATGGGCAGGTATTGTGGTGAGATACTTACCGTTATTCAGGTTGCCTGGCGAAAGACGTTGCAGCCCTGAGCCAGAGGCTAGTCCAGGAGAAGTACTTGCGGAAAGTCAGCAAGCCGCAGAACAAGAAGCATAAAGACTACTATAGGCGGTCTGAGATATCACCTTATCAGTTTGTAATGGAGGAAAAAGGACGGCTGCTCAAGGAATATCTCAACCCGACATTTGGGATAGAGAAATACGTAAGTATTTCTATTTGAACCTTTGAATACGCTTCGAGCTAATGCGTCAAACTACTCCAGCTCCACGAACATCCACAGCCCCCAGTCGATAAGCCAAAGCCCCAGCAGTCATCATCACCAACTCCCCCCAACTTTCGCATGAGCTCAATAGCACCTGAATCTGTGATGTTCGTACCAACTTCAAGCCCACCAGCTACACCGCCACCCAACCGCGAGAAGCTCATCGGTGGCGGACTCGTATACGGCATCTTCGACCCCAACAACAACGCCTCGACACCCAGTCCCCGTCGTGAGACTGCGATGTCGAGCATGAACGGTAGTACGCAGGGCTCGCCGAGCCAGATGGGCGATCCTGGTCCACGTCCTCCCATGGGCGTGAAGAGGAAAGCGGATGTTTTTGAGGGGGGCGTGGGGAGACTGAAGAGACCGAGTCTCGTGCATAGTCCGCTTGTGCTGAACAGGGCTGTGTGAGTGCGTGAGTGTGTGCGCTGTGGTGATGGGGCGTGATGAATGGGTAGGGGGTTATAGAATTGGCTGGGACTGGCTGATTGTTCTGGGATTTTTTGGGGGGTTGCTGGGCTGACGAGATGCTTATGCGGAGTGCGTTTATGTGCTATGCTTGTGTTTGGGAGGGGGGATTATACTAGCTGGAGTTGGAGTTTATATTGCTGGGGTTGTCATTTTGCTGGGAGACGCTCAAATGGAAAGGGTGCAATGAAGTAGGGCTGCGAGATCACGCAAATATGTAACTTAGCCTTTTGCAGATATATGCTATAGATCGGCTTGAAATAACATCAATTTTTATCGACCTTTTCTATCAGCCCGAAATATAAATTCTTCTCTCCACATTTGCAGTATTCTTTAAATCGGCCCCGGTTAGTGGTGGAAGCACGCGAACAATATAAATAGCAGAGCACAGAGCCCAAGAGTACCATACAGCGCCACCTAAAAATGCGTCCAAAAGTTGGTTTGACGGTCTCGGATTGGAGAGATTATGGGACCCGCTTTAATGATTGAAGCCCTGGGATCTGTTAGTGTGTGGGGGGAGGGAGGTGCGTGGTGAGAAAGGAGGCGGTGTTGAGAGTGGCCTGGCGGCGACGGGCGGTGGTGGCGACGGTGAGAAAAGGGGCGGCGGGTGGGGGTGATACGGTGACGGGATGGGTAGGATGGGGTGTTGTCCATGAGTCTGGCTTCGGTGCGACGATCGTATGCATCGACGCTTTGATTGAGTGTCTTAGTATGATAAATGATTGTATCTCCGCTATTGTTGTCATTTTTCTTTGCCTCTACGCAACAGGCAAGGTGAATCATTATTTCATTGCTTTTGGGTATCTATCCTATTCCGACAATACCGTGTGTACTGTACGCCCATACAATATACAATCCCAACAACACCATACAACTCGTATACCAGCGTTAGAAACCAAGAGCAGCGTATTTTCCTCTCTCCTCAGGGCGGGAGCTGACAAGTCGCTGAATAGCCCTCGCCCGTCTCACTTTCTCCCGTTCCTCTCTCGCCTTCTTCTCTTTCTCATTGCGCGCCTTAATTAACTCAGCGTCTTCATCAGCCTTAGCATCCGCCTTCTCCTTCTCCACCCTACTCCTCTTCCCCTCCCCACCCCCATCACCCTTCTCCTCCCTCTTCGCCCTCCTCTCCCTCCTCCTCCTCCTCCTCTCCTCCTCCTCAACCCTCCACCTCTCCCCCCCAGCCTCCTCCCTACACCTCCTCTCCTCCTCCCCCGTCACCACCCACGGAACCCTCAACACCTCCTCCCTAAACCTAACCCCCTCCCTCCACGCCCCCACCTCCGCCCTCGTATCCCCCAGAATAGAAATAGCCTTCATAGCGACCTGTCTCACGCCACGGAACTCCCGAATCCCACCCTTCACCTTGACCACCGCACCGATATCAACGCCTCGCAGCTTTGGACCGTCGGGGGACACCATCGCGTCGTCGGCTGGGCGCGAGGTGGAGACTGCGATGGCTGCTACGGTGGCGGTGGCTTCGGGGCGGGGGGGGGCGAGACATGTAGCTTCGATTGTGGCGCCGCTGCCGTCGTCGATGGTGATGCAGACGCGGTTGTAGAATTCGTCCATTGCGACGATGATCCCTGTGAGACGCACCCATTTTATGGGGTGGTTGAGGTGGAAGTAAATCCCCTGCCCTGCATTTTGTCAGCCTTCCATCCACAAACTCCCCCCAATTTGCTCTTCCCCGCAATCCATTGCCGTCGCTCCGGCGCGGATAGCAAGGCCTGGTTTTCTTGCAGCTGGGATAATATGGGTGGGACGAACCTTCATACTCCGCCACCTCGCGCAGCGCAAATACGTCCACGGCGCGCAGTGGGCACCAGCGCCCCAGCGTCGGGCTCAGCCCATGGCAGTGGCTCGGGTACAGTGCGGACGGGGTCGTCATCGGTTGCGTCAGAGCTCATCGTCGGTGGGCATGTCGCGGCTTTGCGGCCTAGGTGTTCATGGTCTGTTTTGTGCCCTGGCGGATTGCGGCGCGTTGGACGTGAATTTGTCCGTGTCTGGGTGATTGATGGTGGACGTGGGGTGTGGGAGGCGCGTAAGCGACGCGATATCACGTGTGTAGTTGGATTTGGGATGGGATTTGATGAGGATGTGTGGTTATGAGGGTGGGTTGATGGAAAACGAGAAGCTGTTTAGAGTTTGTTATAAAAAGAGTGGTGTTTTGAGGACACTTGGCTGCGATGCTATTGTAATATCAATGACTACATTTTGGCATATTTGTAGTTATGGCGTAAGTTTTGTCTTTTACCTAGTTATCTAACATTTATGCAAACAGATACATATCTATATTTCACAATACTAATCCCTCAGTTGATACAGCTCGCACAGCAGCTCTGTAGTACATCCAAGCCTCTATACATATCTTACATCAACCACCAACTCCCCATACACTACCCCTTACAGCCTCCTCCCCTTCTGCCTCGAATAAGTCAAGTTCACTCTTGCTGACGTTGCGGCCTTGTGTACCATCGCCCGCTTGTCCCATACGCCGCTCTTACCCTCGACCACACTGATAATTTCATCTGCGAAGCGCTGCGCAAACATCGTGGGCCCGCTACCACGGCTCTTCTTCTTGAGTACCGAGTCTAGGATCCACATGATGGCTGTGCGCCGGCGCTGGCGTAGACTCATGGGAATAGGGATTGGCAGCGACATACCACCTCCAGCAGCACCCTTCTGTTGGCGGATGCGCATGAGGGGTGCGATGGAATCGATCGCGACGGTGAGGTAGTTGATTGGGTCTAGCGGGAGTTCGATTGGGGGCGGGGAGCCGGGGAGGAGCGGGCGAGCTTGAGACGGCACTGGAGGAGGCGCAGTGCGGAGCTGGTTGAGGACGTAGGACATGTGCTGGAAAAGAGACAGGCGTTAGCTGCGTCATTCTGCCAAAATCTGGGATGATGGGAGTGGGGAACTCACCCTTTGAGCACGGCTCAGCTTGCCGTGCTGCATGAAGAGGTTTGTGACCTGAGAAACGATGGGATCATAGCGCTCCTTGCGATTCGAAAATGGCTTCAACGGCATATCCGGCAGCGGGAACTTATGGCCCACCATCTCCGGCGTCATGTCACTCGCGTGCCCTCCATTGGCAATCGCATCTATCTGTCCCAGCGCCAATAGGTTATCGAAAGTCGTGGCACCCTCTCCACCCGCAGCCTCTGCGCTCTTCTTCGCATCCGTAGGCTTCTCTTTCATCACTTCCGGTGCCTTCTCCGCTAGCTCGGGGTCCCGTTTCAATATCTGCTCCAGTCAGTTCACCGCTTTGGTCGCGCGGGTCGGATGAGCTCATACCTCCTGCACTGGCGTTCCTTGGTCCAGCTCCGGTGTGGCCTTGCCGGTAGTCTCGCCGACCTGTGCGGCCTCCTCGCTCGCATTAGGCAGGGCATCTGACGATGTCGGGTTCGAGCTCGGTTTGGGGGATTTCGAGTCGGCGAAGGCGCGAACAGGGTATGTGCGGAGGGTAATGGGTGTGTGGCGGGCAATCAATGGTTGGGGAGCCGGCCGAATGGCCAGGCACCTTGAGGCGGTCCGTAGAGATATGCGTGGTGGCATCGCGGGATGTGTTGTGGAATTGACGATACTTCGTGAAGCTCAAAATTATTCGGAATCTTGGTTGGCGGCTTTGAAGCCATGTAATTCAGGCACAACTATTTGAGCCTTGGAGACGGCAGTGACGCCAAGGCCTTTAGAGGGTCCGTGCATAGTGATAATGGTAATTGCCACTACGAAGAAAACCTTCTGTTCCGTTGAGTTCCTTTTTTTCATAGTATACTCCGATAAAGGTCTAAATATGATAATTGGAGTTTGTAATGACTAAAATGTTTCACTTGTGGGAATAGTTACTGTGCACGCCCACTACTGACTGATCTATGGAGTATTTGAACGCCCTATTGGTTTACAGCCACAGGTCCCCCGTCTCCGGACTTCGGGCCACAGGAGCACTCCTCATGGGCATCGTCAACCCCCATTTTCATATTTTGAAGGCACTAGAACACACATCTATTTCCAAATCCAGAATAACGTGACGGTCGACGGCAGCGCGTTGACTCGTAAGTGCGATGTGTGATGTGCTGGAATTTTCGCGTCACCTCGCATGCCATGCGCCCTGAGAATTCTGCAGCGACATGCGGAGCAGGAGATCTTTGGCCCCCATGTCCCCCCACGGTACCACCACATGCTGCAGCAAAATAGCGTCGAGAAAGGCAAGGAACAGAAAAAAATATGGTTCATTGACGCCTCTTGAAACAAGGTAGAACAGACTGTATTATTCTCAGAGTATCATCATAGTGCTGATTTTTGAAGTGCTTTTCCAAAGCCCTCGTACACTACACGTCCATTTTTTTTCTAGCGAAACCGTTGAAATCCAAAATCAATCCCTAATCCTGCTCATACATATTCTCCTGGACGCCCCAATATTCCTTCTTGCGCCGGACTACGTCCCAATATCCATCCCGATGAGCATCCCAAATCTAAGCCAAGTCGTTTTATATCATATCATACAGGTGCTGCTGGAAGCAAGTGTTCGCCTCGCTCCAAGAAATCGCTGGCGCACAGATGATGTGAGAGCATAAATTTTTACCATCCGTGCCGGCCCTGTGTTGGCGACGTTGGGCTGGAGTTGCCAAGGGCCTTGAGAGCCACTTCTGCAGCGTCTTCTTTGGCGTTGTTGAGGTATTGGCCGTCGTACCAATATCGGGCGGCAATGCTTTGGCCGGACACCGTGACAGTGCTAGACCAGGCAGTTCGGCCTCCTTATGACAAACGTCAGTTGGATTTTTTATGAGGAAACCGAATTTTGAGCTTTCATACCTCGTCTGTCGGAGACAATGCTGAAAACTGGTGGGTTGATTTGCGCGGTGCGGCATCTCTCTGAGAGATATTAGAATCAACCTTCCATGGCTCCAATGAGCTGTGTGCTGTGACCCACCTTGAAGCTTGTCTTGCCAGGTGCTTGTTGCGGAACTGGGGCTTGAATAAGACATGTTGAATGTGTATATCTATATACGTGGATGTATAGTTGGAATGGAGTGATTGAGTGGTTGGTGAGTAAAGAGAGTAATCGTTGGAAAGTTTTAGCTTGGAAGAAAAGATGATGAAGCTGTTGAGCATCCGGAATCTTTATACTTATTCTCTATTGTGACGAATAATTTGGTGCTACCATGAAACAGCTCATGGGTAGCTTGGTGTAGGACTAGCTGGCACTCATGAGGCCAACGCGAAGGTGCAGGCGGATATGCAACCTAACCAGGACTCGGCACCGTGCATCCCACAGAACAAATTCCGGTCGTATGATCCGAAGGTAAGTATGGCTCGCCCCGAGATAGAATCTAAATTTGGCCAAGCGCTGCAAGGTAGTCCAAGGGGGTCGACGAAGGGTGAGTTTCAATAGCTTCATATTGAAAGTTATACAAATACAATGAGGGTGAGCAAAAGCAATTTGGGGGCCCGGCATAAAAAAACGATAAGTGCCAACACAGCAGAACCATTTATTTGGGGGTAAATACCTATGGGCTAAGACCAATCCGTAAGTATATCTAAGAGCGGATGGGTAATGAACGACATGTGTGTGTGATTAGGTTGAAATGAGTTGGAACGATGGCCGAGGTAAGCGTGAGCACGCCTCTGGTACAGTTGGGTTCTGGAAGGACAGCACCCCTCCTGATGCCTTATCTCATTAATGTGACCGTAATCGCGGGAATTCCTGAGAAGATCCGCTTAGAGGCGCGGTATGCACTGGAGACTAGCCAATTGGGCTGAATTCGACATGACCACCAAGGGTGGGAAAGGCGATGGCAAAGCTTACCTGCATAGCGCCCTTGCAGCCTCGTCCGGAAACTGGAGAGAATTGACCTTTTGGTAAATGCTGTCGTTTGGATAAATATTTCTGTCAAACCGAAACACGATATGATCTGGCGCCTGTTGAAAGGCGGAGGTGGATGCAGCAAGGTTCAGGCTGGCTGCGTGAATGCGTACCCGTTTATTCCCTGTCACTTCTACCCTGTCCCAGGCAGTCAACCACCAATGGATGATATTTGCCTTGCCCGAGCAAAGAAAATTCTCTGGTATGAGCAAGACAATTTTTCTGAGCAATTTAGTTCTCAGGGTACTAAGAAACGTGCATCTCAAATGGTCCGTGAGAATCCAAGGGGTCTCAACCCACCCCCCTTATCTGATCGTGCTAATTCCAAGGGGATGGAAGATGGCAGGCATCTAAGAAGACGTTAGAAGCAAGTCATTTCTTCCCATGTTGTGTCGTACGTATCTCCTGGTTGGGCATGCGTGGTTGGGAGTACAAAGCACAGGGCATGGACTGATACAAACAGTTTCCTTCTGAAAAGAGTTTATCTCAACTCTGACAAACAATCTATTGTCGCCTCATTGGCACCATCCTCGTGGCGCTTCTGGTACATGACGGGTCACTTGCCCAACCGATCTCAGCATGGATCTTGCAGATCGTAAGGCTGCTAGGTGTTGAGGGAAGAGAAGCTGCGAGAGCTTCTGTGGATGTATGCGAGGTACGAGGACCTGGCTTAAAAAGTGCCGCTTCCACCTGGTATATGTGGAAAGCCGGCGGTGAAGTATACAGCATGAGATCCTAGTAGCATATGAGATTATGTAAAAATACAGGACTGCAAGTAAACAGCTCCACCTGTCGGAGTAGCTTGCCGTCGGACTGATGCATTGCACGGCGAGATCGTGATTACAGCCGCCATCGTCAATGGCGGCAACATACATGTCGGCGGGGTACATACCGTATGAAGTCTTTGAAAATTATATTCCAAATGTACCACATTTCTTTGCTTGGTAGAGCGATGTCAACGTCCTGAACCCTGCACACCGGTCGGCGATCTGATGCAAGCCCAGAACTCGTCATCTACTTTGGGATAGAATATCCCGTACCTACTCGTAAAGTAGCAATGCCCAAGGTAATGTGTGCATCGTTTTCGACCTCGCCTTGCACTATCTCGGCGCCTTCAATGCAACCCTGGAAGGTTTGGGTGGCCTGTGAGCTTTGGTCAGATAACCCTTGGCTGTTGGTTGGTTGTTGGCTGATCGTGGAACGAGCCAGGTTCAAAAGGGGTAGATAATCTGAGGCCAGTAGGAGGTGACCCATCGGCCGCGCAAATATGATATGCGTGACGAGCTGCTGTGTCGCCTGAGACAATTTGATGGATTCGTGGCAGGTAATTGATTCGATAGGTTTGTACGCGTGACAAGAAATACAACTTGTTGAGTACAAATTTGGAGATGGGACTGTGCATGATAAATCACTTAGAGGGTAGTAAGGGCCTCAAAACCTTGTCACCTATTTAATATTTACAAAAAAAAAATGCAAATAAAGTAGAGAGCATTTTGGTCACTCAGAGCTATAATTATCATTACGTCATTTTGGTGGGCTGGCTACTGATTAATTGAGCCGAGGAGAGGTATTATATCATATTTAATCGTAGGAATTATATATTTTTTCAGTAATTCACAATCCCTCGTCAAACCTTTGGGCTGCACGCACGAGTCGTGACACCCCATTGGGATGAATCGATAAAGCTTTCTTTGGGCTCCACGTCCACACCCACCCAATGGCGCCCCCCGCGCCCGCGTGCTCTCCCCAGCATTTCTTGTAACCCAGCGACTCGCAAGCCTCGTTACTGAGACGCGGCCCGCACCGAGGTGGCACATTGTAATCATGAAGGGACCCCAAGATTGCGCAACATGGTGACTGACCAGATGCGTCCCGAGGGCGGCCTTACACCCGCTAGATCGAGCGCGATGCTGCGTTATGCATGTGTTGTTGTCGTATGCAGCTATGCCCAGCGCAGCACGCCCTGTCCGGTCTGCGCGACCTGAGTGGCTGGGCGCACGGAGACAGGTAACCACAGCATCCGCCTCGGCGCCCTGTCGCAAGGGTCCGCCGATTGAGACACGTTGAGCTCAGGGACAGATGGTGTGTGAGGGGTTGGGGTTATGGATATAGCCGTGGGAGGGTGCCGTTGGGAGCTTTTGGGGGGTCAAATTTTTGGAGGTGGCAGATGCTGACTGGGGAGCAAGAACTCGGGTCAGCTTAGAAACGATTGCGTCGGCGACAATATTGGATTGCCAGCGACGACGGCTTTCCATAAACAGAAAAGCTGACAATGAGATGAATCTCGCAAAGCTTCACCATTGCCATTGTCCGACTTTAGGCGTGCTTCTCTGGCCTTGTTATTCTCAATGGAGCGGTCTGGAATTGCGAGAGCTGAGAAGCTAGTTCTAAGTTTTTGAATTGGGCTTCCGTATGACGACTGCGGTACCACAACGCGCCATCTTGACCCTTATTTCCAGATTGGAACCAAACGATCTTTTCGCGCACTGAGACCATGGCGATCAGATCATTCCGCTTATACGCCATCTTAGGGAAAGTGAGACATGTTGCCGGTTGAGGCATGTGAGAAGCTGCCTCCTGGACGTCGGGAAGTCACCTTGGTTCAATCACTAACCACATGGTAACTGCGACTGCCTTTTAAGGGCGAGCTCTTGATGGAATTCTATGATCTCAAATGAAAGTTACTATTGTGCACGCCCCTTGGGACATTTGCAACCCCCTTGTTGTTTGTTATCTACCAAGTGATTGTCTCAGCCCCGGAATGTTAAATATCAGACAGGGGACCACATGACAACAGATCTCATATTTTCTAATTGCGTTTATATTGAGCAACTCTAGTGGTGTCGCCCCTGGGTATAACCACGAAGTGATGCTAAAAGCGTAGTGACGTCGCGACGACGTCGTTAAGTTGGAGAGAGTTCGGGATGGAACACCTCAAATGTGAGTAGTGCGAGCAAATATATGAAGAGATTCTATGGAAGTGAGTCCATTCGCTGGCCAAAGACAGCGGGATCTCTATCACTCTGCGTCTGATTAAAGCTAACAAGCCAGCAAACGAAGCATCCTAACCAAGCTCAATAGATCTTTTGTTATATTTGAGAATAGCCGAACTTCTCTTCTGTTGGCTCTACTAGTATCGTGGAAGCTTCCCAAATATGTCGACGAGATTGTTGGCCACGGTTAAGTTATGTGATGTTATAAGGATTGATACGCTTTGCGACTAAGGAAGGGGTGTCTTTGTTGCTTGGTCGTGTAGTGAGGCGCCCCTGACGACTTCATTATTCCCCTAAAAATAAACTTCCATGGTTGATACTGTCTAATATTATATGCTCTCGTCTGTTGGCTTCTTCTGACATCCATTTGGATACTAGACGTAGAGCGTTGGCCTTCGGATTATATAGAGGATGCCTGCGGAGAATAGTCTATCAACGCTCGCACGGTCTCACCTTAACCCCATATGAATCATCGGCGTGAGACTAGTGTTGCCATCTCTCTCGTTAACTTCTAGCTTTCCGACTTAACAGTAGCGCAACCGCATCATCATGTCTCTCATCTACCGCAATATCTAGAGCAGACATACCCTCATTGCAACGAGCGTTCACATCAACGTCGTCACACATTAGAAGCATCTGAATCACCTCAACATGGTTCCGCTCTACTGCTCCCATCAGCGGCGTCCACCCACTGTCATTCCGTGGGTTGACATTTATACCACTCCACCCCAACAATAGCGCAACTGCATCATCATCCCCCCTATATGCCGCAATACTTAGAGCAGACATTCCTTCATCGCAACAAGCGTTCACGTCAACGTCGTTGCACATTATAAGCATCCGTATCACCTCAATATGTTCCCGCTCTGCCGCTCCCATCAGCGGCGTGTATCCACGGCCATCCCACGAGTTGACATTTACACCATTCCACCTTAACAACAATACAACTGCGCCAACTTGCCCCTCCTGTGCCGCAACGGCTAGGGCTGACATTCCTGCGATGCCCTGAATGTTCACATCCACACCGTCGCGTCCTAGGAGCAGTTCCATTATCTCAGTGTCGTCATACTCCGCCGCGTATATTAATGGCGTATGACCGCAGTCATCCTGCACATTGGTATTTGCATCACTGCGCCCTAATAGTAGCGTAGCTGAGCCAACATTCCCCTCATATGCTGCAGTAGTTAGAGCTGACATTCCGGCAATACCCTGAATGTTCACATCCACATCGTCGAGCCCTAGGAGCAGCCTTATTATCTCAGTGTGGTCATTCTTCGCCGCATGAATTAGTGGCGTGCGACCCCGGTCATCCCGTACGTTAGCATTTATACCACTGTGCCCTAATAGCAGCGTAACTGCGTCAACATGGCCTTCCTCTACCGCAGCAGTTAGAGCTGACATTCCCATCATGCTCCGCGCGTTCACATCCACATCGTCTCGATTTAAGAGCATCCTCATCATCTCGATGTAGTTATGCTCGGCCGCTATCCGTAGTGTCGCTTTACCATAGTAGCTATCGTTGTTGACTTTTACTTCACCACACTGTAGGAGCAGTTTCGCTACCTCAGTGAACCCATGTTGTACCGCCAGCGACAGTGGGGATAGGCTAGGCCTCCTATTAGCATTCGCGTCCGTGTGCTTTAGGAGCATCTCCACAACACGCAGATGCCCAGCTTCAGCCGCATAAACCAGCGCCGTGTACCCCAGCAAGTTTACCATGTGAGCATCAATGGGCCCGCGTGAGAGGAACAGCTCGACGATGGCGACATGCCCGCGCCCTGCTGCAGCCGAGAGCGCCGTGAGATTGTGCCCGATTTCTCCGTCAGCGCGCATGTCGGGTCGCTGCTGGAGCAGCATCGCCACCATCGCCATATGTCCCTGGGACGCGGCGAGCATGAGCGGTATGTCGTAGAAGCGATTATGGCGTTTGGCAGCGACGTCGGCGAGCGCGAGGAGTAGAGAGACAATGTGAATGTGGCCCTCGAACGCAGCGAGTGAGAGTGGCGTGCGGTGGATGTAATCGGCGTGATCAGCATCCGTGTCGGGGTGGGCGAGGAGGACCTCGACTGCTGCGAGGTGCCCACCGGCGGCGGCGTATGAGAGCGGCGTGCGACCATGGTAGTGGTGCTGTGAGGGTATGATGTTGTAAAAAGGGTCATGGAGATTGTTTAGTGATAACGCGGCGGGGATCACAAACATATCGGCATGGACGTTCGGGTCCGTAGCGGGGTTAGCGAGCAGTTCCACCAGCACACGGGCGTTTCCCTCTTGGGCGAGGAGATGCAGGAGTGTCTCCCCCCTCCCACCTTGGGCCTGGGAGTGTGTGGTGGAAACAGCGGAAACTGTTCGGGGGACAGCGCGGATAAGGGACAGGAGGCTATCGGGGGACAAGTAGTCAAGGACTTGGTGAATGATATCAAGAGGGAGATCGGAAAAAGTTGTTAGTTTTTCCATGGTTGTGTGCCTGAATTTGGTTCTTGCTTTGTAGCAGAGGTATCCTGGATTGAGTGAAGGGACTAATGGGGCCGAACTGCGATATATTCTGGCCTGGAGTTGTCAACCGTAACCGTTGACATGGAGGTAAAAGAGAGGGGCGTAACAAGTCTTGTATCAAGAGTGACGGCGTAACCTGTAATATTATAGTTAGCAATCTAGATAGAGAACTAAAATATGTGAAGTCTGATTTGCCTTGTAGCTTCGCTCGTAGTCAGAGCAATCAGGTTGTCCTGTGGTAAGCAAACATAATATCTTCATCATCATTTCCTCAACATAGATAGTTGTAAGTATAGTAAATAGTTATTCTTACATAGGCCAATTTGAGCAACTACGCACTCTAGAAGATAAGCATACGTATATGATTTTTTGGGCCTTGAGACGAGACGATTTGCCTACGCCGATGATCAATTACAAGGTAGATAGGAAGACAAGGCTCCAGTTTCAGTAGAAGATGGTTAATGAACCCCCAAGGATGATGACACGTGATTACAATTTATGTGATTATTTAATCTGTTTTGGAAACGGAATCGAGACGGAACGGAAAAAGGGAGGTATAACTCTTTCCTTCCTTCTTCTTTCTTTCCTTTGCCTTCACCTAGATTATGAAACACCCAGACAACGATTTTTCTGATCTCTGGTACCATGGATTTTCGATAGTCGAATAGTGATTGCGGATCTATTGTGATAATATATATTCGTTGATCCAGTGAGTTGGCATGGTGTAGTTTTCGTTTTTGAGGCTAAAGCTTCATATAGGCACTCGACAACCCTGACATACTGTCGTTTCTCTAAACCGTGATTGGTATGTTTGTATGAGATGGTATACATCTATGTTGACGCCAAGCGAATCATCAAATGCGGATACGGAAAGTGCCCCAATAATTTTTTGTATTGTGCCAACCTCAGCCTCTAATTTAGCCTGGGGACGTTTAACCAGGCACATCCATGGCGGGCTGGTGACTCTGACCATGTGACATGGCGATACTTGGAAATGGGCAGTCGCTGCCTCAAAGCCACGTGCTCACTATTTTGGGGCTTTGAATAAGGATACCAGTCTAACTGTCGGCGAGCTAATATGTCGTATATTATGGTACTGTATTTTGCCGCGAAGGAACTCGTAGGCCGAGAAAGACGTCGAAGCTACACTGTTCCGCAGATGTTGTGCTTTCGAGAATTAAGTGAGGCCAGTGGGAACTGCATGAATGCGTTTCCAGTCGGTCTAAGCTGGCAGATAAAGTGTCGGTAAGTCATCAGATGATGATCCTGGCATATTAAAGAATACCAGTTCTTAACGGCCGTTAGATTAAACATGATAAATTACCCACTCCGACAGTTTGCATCACACGACACCGCGTCTGACGAATATTCTCCAAGTCATATCTGTCATTGAACTCTCCCGACAAGGTTATGGCGGACGCTCTACTTGTCAAGGAGCTTTTTTTGAAAACCTGTGGCTCAAAACAATGGTGGCTGCATACATATTTTGTATGGATGCAGAGTGTATATTGTATGCAAGGGTTCCCTAGAGAACTGATGACACAAGTGAGAAGGGTAATGTCTCTGGCGACTAGCGACGATGACTGGCCGAAGGGCCTAATTTCCAAACAAGAGGAGAAATGAAGCTGTTATACACATTGTCTGATCTGGGCGTCCCGGAGCATCTAGAAAGGGCGGACTGTTGTCCACACGGCACTTATGGGGTGCGTGGATCGCCAAGACCAGTGCTGACGTTTGTGTTCGGCTCTTTGATCCAGTGTTGCTAATAGTTCATCGGCTCATCAGTTCAAATCGGCTCAGTTCAGTTCAGTTCGGCTTTTATAAGTGGGGCGTTCAGTTCAGTTCACGAGTTCTCATATAGTGGGCCGTTCAGTTCAAGCTGCCCGCACTGACTGTTTGAACTGAACGAACTGACAGTTCTTATATGATTAATAGTGGGTCAAACAGGGTATATTACCATAGCTTTTAGCGCTGAAATTTATTTTGTTTCTAGGTCTTTTCGATGCCCACGGGCGCAATTTTGTTACTATTAATAAGTCACCAAAATGTCATTGCAGGCTTTAACTAAGCAATCACTACCGCCTAGTATACATACTAAGTCATTAAACTAAGATGTTATTAGCTTAGGCCTTGATTCTCAATCCTCTTCATCATAGATCTGTTCTATTACTTTAAACCAAAAGCGCTCTCACACTTCCTTTATCTAGTCGCATATGCTAGATGGTTTAAATATAGTATATTTCAATGCTTAACAGGTGATTGTCTAGCGTTGCGGAATTTGTAAGAAGGAGTATCATAAGGTAGGTGGAACTAGAGGCCCTAAGAAGCATTTGTTAAAGTATCACTCTATTATAGATCTAAAGGAAGGGACTAAGTTGCTTGCACAAACCATGTTAATTGCAGAGGCTTTTAACTAAGGTTAAGAGGCGTTACTTTACATAAAGCGTCATAAGCTTTATAAATCTTTTAATATTACAACTTTTCAACAGCTCTTTATACAATGGATTGCACGCTGTTCTCTTCCTCTACGGATGTTAGAAAGGCCAGAATTCTAAGAGCTTCTTATGTTTCTAAACCTAGAAGCTAAGAATGCACTTCCAGCTAATCACGAAACTGTGCGTAACTGGACTATAGAGGCCTTTTATGTTGAGAAACGTTAAGTACAACAAGCTGTTTATAGAGCTATTTCAAAGGTTCATTTTACAGTTGATTTGTAGACGTCAACAAACTCCCTCGCCCTACTTAGAATAATAGCCTATTACTTTATAGAAGATAGTCAGCTTTAAGAGTTAGTTCTAGCACTACGAGAATTAGAAGGTCGGCATACAGGGGCAAACTAATCACAGCTCATTCTAAAAGTGATTAATGAGTTTGGAATTGCAAGTAAAGTTAGGTATTTTATAATGGATAATGCAGAGAACAATGAGACTATAATGCAGAGTCTTTTAGCTAGTTAGTATTCTCCCCTATATCTGTACTATTAATATTAACATTATATATAGCTTTAGAAGAGCACCATATTCTATATAATGCAAAGTAATACCGTCTTCGTTATAATGGCCACATTATTAATCTTACAGCTTAATGTTACGGCGGAACAGGAAGGCTGGCCAACTACAGGAGGGAAAGGGAGGAGGTTGCATAAAGACCAACCCTGGTGCCTAGAGGGGC
>KV459595.1:5068-40140 GCA_001662645.1 Pseudogymnoascus sp. 03VT05 | reverse complement strand
TTCATATAAAGGATCACTTCTCAAAGTATACACAGCTATACCCATTGAAAAGCAAGCACGCAGGGCCTATTGCAGAGTGCTTTGCTTAATTCATTGCAGCTTTTCTACCTCCGAAGATTATGTAGGCTGATAATGGGAAGGAATTTAAGGGGGCTCTTCTTATTCTACTACGGAAGTTTGGAATCCAGGTGATAAATGGAGCGCCACGGTCACCACAAACTCAAGGCCTAGTCGAGCAAGCAAATGGAGTTGTAGAAGCAAAGCTACGGGCATGGAAAATGGATCATGGGTCTACATAATGGAAGGATGGGCTACTTGAGGTTATGCTCGCAATGAACACCCAAATCCACTCAACAATTAGGTGTGCGCCAGCTGAGCTCCTATTCCGAGACAGGAGCTCTCATATCAACTGGCTTAATAGCCAGGCCCGGAAGGATCTTACAGTTGGAGTTGAGCAGGAAGACCCAACCATGGGCCCGATTTTCAAGAGCGACCTCCAGTCTGAGCTTGACTCTGAGCTTGAGTCTGAGACGGAAGCTCTAATCAACCCCCGGCTTCGGCAGCGAGAGCCAGAGCTCCAGCTCCAGCTCAGCTCTGGCTCCGAGCGAGAGCTCCACATTGAGCTCCGGGCCGGAGCCAGAGCCAGAGCTCGAGCTGGAACTGGAGCTCGAGCCGGAGCTGGAGCTCAAGCCGAAGCTTCAGCTCAAGACGGAGCCAGAGCTCGAGCTTCAGCTTCAGCTCAAGACGGAGCCAGAGCTCGAGCTTTAGCTTCAGCTTAAGCCGGAGCTAGAGCTCGAGCTTCAGCTTCAGCTCAAGCCGGAGCCAGAGCTAGAGCCGAAGCTTCAGCTCAAGACGGAGCTAGAGCTTAAGCGGGAGCTAGGCTCGAGCAGGCACCAGAGCTCAGAATTGAGCTCTCTGGCTTAGAACCCAATTCTAAGCTTAGCTCTGATTCTAAGCGAGAGCCAGAGCTTAAGCTCGAGCTTTGGCTCTGGGCTTAAGCTCGAGCTCTAGCTGGAGCTCGAGCTAGAGCTGAGCTCCGGCTAGAACCAGAGCTCGGAATCAAATTCCTGGGTTCAGAATTCAATTCTGAACCCAGGTGGGGTTCTGAGCGAGAGACAGAACTCAATTCCGAGCTCTGTCGTCTAGCTCCTACTCAAGCTCAGGCTCGAGTACTGGCCTAACTCTAGGCCGAGCCTGAGTTCTGTTCTGAGCTCGAGAGCTCAAGGCTTCAGGCTCGAACACTAGAGCCTAGAATTAAGCTCTCGAGCTCAGGGCTCAATTCTGAGCCTAGCTCTGGCTCTAAGCTCGAGCCAGAGCCAGAGCGAGAGCTCGGAATTAAGCTCTCTGGCTTAGGGTTCAATTTTTCCGACCCAGAGCCAGAGCTAGAGCCAGAGCTCAATTCTAAGCCCAGCTCTAGCTCTAAGCCTGAGCTTAATTCTAAGCCCTAGCGTGGGAACTAGGTTCGGGTTCTAGCTTAGCCTAGAACTGAGCTTCGACCTGCACTAGATCCTGTAATTAAGAGAGCTATAGCAGCTACTTAACGAGCACGGATTTCTATAGTACGCAAATATACAAAGAAGCACGATATTCAGTACTTTGATATAGGAGCTATAGTCTCTATTAAAGTCCCTAGGCTAGACAGAACCTCAACTGATAATAAGAGGTTATTTGGACGAATTCTAGAAGAGCCTCACGCTCATAGGTATCGGATTCTTACAGCTTCTGGCATTATATAACGCCTTATTCCTACAAAATCACTTAGAGTTGTAGAGCAAGCTCTATGGAGTGATATAGTAATTCCTACTTCTACTAAGGAAGTAGGTCTAGGGCTTGCAGCTAGAGAGGCTTCTACGAGTGCTCGGGTTAGAATATCCTGTCAGTGCAAAGGGCAGTGTAGTACAAAGAGGTGCCGGTGTTATAAGGAAGGAAAGGAGTGTACAGTACACTGTCATAACGATGATTATAATTGTGGCTATTTATCAGGTCTAGCTACTCGTACGGAAATAGCTTTAGTTGAGAGGCCTCGCCAGAAACGAGCACGGGCAGACACAGTAGGTAATACTACGTAGCTATATTGATCAATTGATTACTTCTACTATTTCTAGTTTACGGTTGGGCCAGCCAGTTCATGAACGGGCCGGCCGAACCATGAACCGGAAAAATCATGGTTGGGCCGGCCGGTTCATGAACGGGCCGGCCAGTTCATGAACCAGCTCAGTTCATGGTTGGGCCGGAACATAACTATCCATCCAGGTTCGTTTATAAAATAAAGTTATGACTAAGCAACTTTGACAAGTTAAACTAGGGTGCAATTGTTTACCATCGTCAGACTCCACTCTACAACACAACCACATCGTCCACCATCACATCATGCCTCCAGCCAAGAAGCGCAAGACGCGAGCCAGCGCCTCCACCGAAGAGGTGAGGGATGCCGATGAATCTATGATGAAGAAGGAAGAGCCCAAGGAGAAGCCCGCGACGAAAGATGACGCACCAAGCCAAGAATCTGCGATCACTACACCTGCCGAAGCCTCTACATCGACCGACGACGCCTTAGCCAAAGCCAAGGAAAGACAAGAGCGCTTCAAGGCGCTCCAGGCTCGTGCGAAGTCATCCGCCCAGAAGAATATGAAAGAAGCTGCCCTCGAGTCGCAACGACTCGCCACCGACCCCAACCTCCTCACAACACTAAACCGCAAGCATGCGACTGCGTCCCAGAAACTCCTCAAGGCAGATATCGAGGCTGCAGGCGAAGACTTTGAAAGGAAGCGTGCTTGGGACTGGACAATTGAGGAAAGCGAGAGGTGGGACAAGCGACTCAAAAAGAAGGAGTCACATCGCGACGACCAGGCTTTCCAAGACTACCGACAGGATAGCAAGAAGGTATACAAGCGCCAGATTGGAAATATGAAGCTGGATAGCAACTACGAGAAGGAAAAGATGGCTGCGATTGAGCGAGCTGCTGCCTCAGGTGGTCTGGAGATTGTGGAGACCGACGACGGAGAATTGGTCGCTGTCGACAAAGACGGCTCGTTTTACTCTACCGCCGACTCCACTGGCTTTGTCGAAAACAAACCCGACAAGGCTGCGGTGGACCGACTGGTGGCCGATCTACAACAGGCTGAAGATGCGAGATTGAAGAAGAGAAAGGAGCGCGGGCAGGATCGCGACGAGGGCGACATCACATACATTAATGAGAAGAACAAGAACTTCAACCAAAAACTGAACAGGTTCTACAACAAGGTACGTTTTTATCTTCCCGAAATTGGTATAGGAATTTACGCTAACTTTCTTTAGTACACGGCCGAGATTCGCGACAGTTTTGAGCGTGGAACGATGATATGAATGTCACGGGTTGTATTAAAGTGGGATAAATTGGTTATGGCGTTGAGATTTACATAGTGTTGGTACAGGTCAGGCGGCTGCCTTTAGTCAGGATGCAAATGCAAGATCATAGCATCCCCTTCCTCCATGCCTTTGTGGCAAGCTCTTCGATCTCCTTCGTCTCAACTGGCCCCTTAACCGTGTCATCCCCCAGAGCTTCGACAACTGCTTGTGCAACCAGGTCTGCCTTCAGCGGCTTCGTGCCAGCTACACCTAAGAAGTCCTTCAACACCCCTCCCGTAACCTCGCTGAACACAGATGCCCCTCCAGCCCCAGCAGCCATGGCCATCGTAATCGGCCGCGAAGAGTCGTACATAAACCCAGGCCGAACAAAAAACGATCTCATAGTCGGAAAGTTGGTTGCAATTGACGATTCGGCCTCACGCTTCGTAGTGACGTATCTTGCCGGTAATATGGGTGCACCACCCGCTGCTGAAATATATGCAAATGTGCAGACTTGCTCTCTGTTCGCTTCCCGAGCCAACGCAATTGCGGAATCACGGTTCATGAGTTCGTAAGTCAGCTGCCCGTCCTTTTCTTGTGGCTTCAGATCCTCGTCTGGTTTCCGCTCCATCGGGTTCTGGCTTCCGGCTTTTGAGGAGGAGAAGGCGCGCATGAGGCCAGATATCGGGGACTCACGCCCGGATACCACGCCCTTGTAATCTGCCTCGAGCAGAATGCCCATGGTGTGGACGACGGCATCAGCGCCCTTTAGAAGAGGCTTGTAGGTGCTTGGCTTCAGCATGTCGGCGCGTTCCCATGACACCCTGTGAGCCCACGGCGGAGTTGATGGCGATGAGGTGACCGAAGACCACACTGGTTCACCCGATCGACTTTAACCATAATCAGCACGCATATCCTAACAAGACCGGTCTGACTACAATATTTCCCAACAAGGCTGATACCTAATGTGAAATTGCCTTACCTTATTGATGTGACATCCCAGCCTCGCGCTACCGCGTACTTGCATATCCTACTTCCTAAGAAACCGTTACCACCACAAACCACCACTCTTTTCACTGTCGCCATTTTTTTGTGTTGGTGAGCGATCAATTCCTCCTCAAAGAGCTCAAAATAAATAGACTGATATCATGACGATGTGAAAGCACAGACCAATCATTGGCACTTTCCAACACCCGCGCGTCACGCTAGGAACAACAATTCTCCGTGACTTTATCTATCGCCCCGCCGACGCCATGGCGAAGCGCAAAGACATCTCCTACCTCCCCCACCAAGTCAGGCCTCGAGTCAAACCTCAAGGACCGCGCTCAGGACGTGCAATTGGAGTCTCGCCCTACGAACGTGAGCCCCCGATGGCACCACCAGGCACGAACCAGAAGCGCGTCAAGGGCGTGCAGATCTTCCGCCCATTCATCTATGGCACGACAGCTAAGCCCTTCGACGAGACGACCAATCCGAAACCAGAGGGTGTGCCGGCAGACCACACACATAGCTGGACGGTGTTTGTGAAGGGTGTAGATGGGACGGATATTACGTATTGGCTGAAGAAGGTTCAGTTCAAATTACACGAGTCGATTCCGAATCCCTTGCGCTGTAAGTCAAACCCGTGAGACCGTGACAGGGCGAGAGCTAACTCTATGCAGCGGTGGACGCAGTAGCCGGCCAGCCCTTTTCGATCTCTGAAACTGGATGGGGTGAGTTTGAAATCAACATCAAGCTTCACTACGTGTCGGAGTCGAATGAGAAGCCGCAGTCTGTGTGGCATGGCCTCCGACTACACGCCTATGGTACTGAAGAGGAACGCGCCGCCCAGAAGGCGTCGGGAGAGGTTCTCGCCTGGGCATACGAGGAACAGCTGTTCAATGAACCATACGAAAACTTCTATGAGATTTTGACATCGGTAGGGGAGAAGACGAAGGGCAAGGCGGCTGGTGCAAAGAAGAAGAATTTGGGGCCTGGGACGTCGATCCCGGAGCGAACGGCGCTGATACCCATGAGGAGTAGTCCGGGGCAACCATATAGCAGAGAAGCGGAGCAGCTGGAGATACTCAGGCTACAGGATGCCAAGCGTAAAGTGGAGGAGCAAAACAGGGCCATGACGCTGCAATTGAAGGAGAAGGAAGCGAAGTTGGCGGCATTGCGCGCCTAAGGGTGGCAATCGAGGATGAGGACAGATCATTAGGGAATGGCGAAGTAGGCGTTATGATACCCCGGTTTCTGGTACAAACTTTAAAGGAACACCGAGGGAAAGCACATTGATGGCACTCATGTGTCTTCCCAAATCTGTATTATAGTAGATCTGACTCTACTTTGGTCAAATTATTATGTGGAAAACATAGGCAGCAAGTTTGGTATTGAGTAATGTCAGCCCATATCTGTCTGATAATGCTATAAACAAGCATACAATAGCTAAATGCTATGTCCATTCCATGCATCGTCCGTTTGATGTATTCCACCTTCCTATCCATTAACGCCTCAAAATCCGCAAAAGCCCCTCATAGCCCATAATCGCATCCAGCAACGCAAATCAAACCAGCCAAGGCGCCATATACCACACCCCCGGTCATTCCTCATCTGGCATCCTTAGGGCTGCTGCTATTCGCGGTCATGTCCTCGAACTCCATCTCCCACTGATCAACATCCTCAAACTTCCTCTTCGCAATCTTGAGCTCCGTGCCCAGCCGCTCCTCCAGTACACTGCTATCCTCAACACTATCTTGCACCGGCGCGAGGCTATCATCGGGGTCTACCTCCGCATCGCTGACCTGCGCACTGTTATCACCGTTCTCCTTGTCAGACAGCGACGGTGCAGCTCCTCGGCGAGATCCGTACGTTCGTTTCGCCGCTGCGGCCTGAGCAGCAGCAACAGCCTTGCCCTTGCCTTTGATCGCAGATTGGAGCTTCGTCACCCGCTTTCGCGCACCGGGTGTCTGTCGGTTGGAACGGCTAGGAGCGGCTGCAAGGTGGGAAAGTTCATCTTCGTCACTCTCCGCATCAACCTCGTCGTCTGAGCTACCAATATCGTAGGCGTCCCTGGCGGCCCGCCTTCGGCGCCTTGGCAGGAGTAATTGCAATTGCGCGGTTGAAAGGGATGCAGGTCCTGGTTTTGCAGCGGCTTTCCCTTTAGGCTTGCCGGCTGGCTTTTTGACGGAGGGTCGGTTGTCAGGTGAGTGTGTGAGGGATGGTGGAGATGATAGAAGATCGTCATCCATAGCGACGGAGCGTGGTGGTTGGCGGCGGGTGGTAGGGGTTCTTTCCGAAGGAATCCCTGAAGCAGCTCGGGTTCGGCGGGGCGGGGTCAAGCTCAGGCGGAGGGACGAGCTGCTCTGGGGTGGTGCGTGGGTTGAGCTCATCATCTCTGGAGTTTGCGATCTCGCGCTCAGGGGTGAAGAAACTGGTGGTGGTGAGAGGGCGGAAGAAGGTGATCTCTCGAGTGGAGGAAGAGCAGCTGATGTATTAGAGGCTGAAGGAGATGAGAGCTTGCGTTTCCGTGAGTTGAGTGGGGATGTTGACTGAGGGCTGCCGTCGAGGGGTTTCGAATTTGGCAGATTGAGTGGGGTAGACTCGTCTTCAGGATTGAAATCGTCCTCCTCATCGTCGTCGCCTTGTTCTTCCTGGTCGCTTGCTTCTGCTGGAAGGGCGCGGCTCGGATTTTGGCTGGGCGTACCAAGGATGCTGGGCTGCCTTGCTCTCCTCCTGAACAATCCTGTCTTGAGCGCCGATCCGGGGTTCACAGGTGTCCCAATATCTCTCTCAACCTCCACGCTGCTCGACCTCACATTTCCCAGGATACTGGGCTGCCGTTGCCTCGGCTTGAAGCCACTGGACATAACCCTCCCAATAGGCCTCTCCACATTGGTGATGTCTTGGCTCTGTGCAATGTCGCTGTCCACACTTTCACTTCTCTCAATCTCAATCTCTTGTCCTCGCCCAAGTATGCTTGGCTGGCGCGCCCTCCTCCTAAATGTTCCAGGTATGATTGCGGAACTCTCAACACTTGCAGCGACTCTTCCCCGCCTTCCAATCTCAACTTCTGGGCTGCTTGATAGCATTTCTCTTGGTGCTTGCGCAACCGCATCGCTCAGTCCTGCGCTGCTTGGTGTAGATTCGTTTTCAGCCTCGAGACGCGACATCGCTGAGTCGCGGCGCTTCTTTGATTCTTCCAATACTCTGGTATTGGATGCGCTCAGCCTTGCTGCCCGTGTCGAAGGTCCAGAACCGGTCGCATTACCCCTCGTTGCCCTCGGAATAGTCGTTTGTGTTTCGTGCTCGATATTTTGTTCTTGGGAAGATTCAATTGCTTCGGAGGCCTCTCTTGGTTTGCGCGCTGGCGCTGGAGCCCTCCCGCGTCTAGGTTGGGCGGCGGGCGCAGAGGCAACTTTGGCGCGTTTCGGGCGAGGCATCGTGGTGATTTTCAAGTATTCGTATCAATAGTTATTTCGGATTTGAATAGTTGTATATATTTCTTTTTCTCTCATTATCGCATAATGTTCGGGCGGATGATAATGCAGGGATATTTGGATTTGGAGAGGTGCTGGTAAAGGTCGTGACGCGACGCGAATGTTTACTCCGCACTAAGCGAATTTGAGGATGGATGAGGGCCCCTCAATTGCTCAATTGCGACCCAGACAATCACATAAAAACACTGGAGACGATTAAACGACGATTTGAGTGGTAAACCATGCGGCTAATGTACAATTCCTTTTCTATCGTGGAAAATATTCCTACAGTATAATACAATTATGGATATCCGCTCTAGATAAGCGCCTGCCCCTTGAACATACCCTCCTTCACCTCCCTGACCACATCCTTTCTATCGTTCTTCCCTACAAGTACAATTCCCCTTCCACGCCTACCCATTCTGCCGGTCCTGCCAAGGCGATGAATGAAGTCGATCGTAGAATGCGGCACATCATACAGAATGACATGTCTGACAGCCAAGGTGTCAATGCCTCTGGATCCCAAATCCGTGGTGACAAGCACCTTCATGTTTGGCAGATTCCTCTTTACCGGCGGTGCAACATGTCCAAATGGAAGGTAATTTGGCTGGTTATCAGCCAGGCTACCAGGGTTCTCTCCTCTTGGAACAGTGAGCTTCTCCGATGACGTGAAATCAGCGAGAATCTCCGAAGCGCGGTGTTCAGGGGTGTCTCTGCTCAGCGCAACCGCATTGACGCCCTTTGTGACGAGGTACTCCGCTACCTCTTGCGTCTTCTCACGTTCATTCACAAAAACAAGGACATGCTTAAGGTCGACAGCACTCTTGTCTGGGCCTTCGTGATCAGCGGCTGATTTCCCAATGGACCAAATTGTGTCTGCACAGGCCAGGTTCTTGTTTTCTCTGTAGGGATCTCTTTCAACGTCAACTACACCAAGCTGGACACGACGCGGAATCGCGTGAAGGTTTGGTGTTGTCAGGCGGCGAATATCCGGGAAACGTTTGCGCAGGAACGAGTCGAGCGATCGTGGAATTGTGGCGGAGCATAGAATGAGTTGCTGTAATGATGGGTTGGACTTGTCAATAATTTCCGAAGTCAGCGGAGAAAAACCGCGGTCAAGCAGAGAATCGGCCTCGTCAATTACAAGGTGAGTGACCCTGGAAAGAATGTTTGGATCCGACTCGGCGATCGATGCCAAAAGATGAGGAGTGGACACCAGAATATCGACTCCGCCCGGAGAGAAGAGGCGGTTTCGAATGACCTTCCCGCTAACAGAGGAGGATATAAGAGCCGACCGGAATTTGACGGTATGTGACAGAGACTTCAGAAGTGTGCCAACTTGAGACACTAACTCAGACGTGGGGAGAAGGATAACAGCCCGCGGCCTGCCAGTTGTAGGATGGGGCATATTCGTCAATGGCGGAGATACCAGGGTGAGGTTATTTTGCTTCAGGTCCTCTTCTTGCTTCATCTTGTTGTAAACCTCAATATCCGCATCCTGTTGCTCCGCACGCTTGACAGCATCTATAACTGGAAGGAGGTATGACAGCGTCTTGCCAGAACCAGTCTCAGCAGCAATCAGGAAATCCTCCCTTTCTGCTTTAACCGTCTTCTTCCTCTGGTGTTTGCTCACTTCGCCGAGTAGTGCCGGGATTGCAAGCCGCTGGACTGCCGTGGGCATGACATCTTCCAGTCCTTTCAGGGCCTGGGCCTCAATAGATTCCTGCACACTGGGCAGCAACTGAAATTTCTTGAAGCTGTCGATTTGCTGTAGTCGTTCCTTTATGACGGTCCTGCTATTATACGACACTGGGGACAGCGCCCTTTGCATCTTCAACGCGTGGTATCCTTCTCTCCTATTTGTCTTGCCACCTTCCCTATCATTGCTCTTCGTATCTGTTCCCGACGTCCGCCGAACTTCCGGAACTCCTCTGATACCGGCCTCCTTCAAATTCATTCCTCCAAATGGGCCGTCTTGTCGCCTTCGGACGGGCTTGCCACTCTCGGATGTCCTAGGGTTGGGTTGGGCGACGCGAGGTGATAGGGTCATGCGCTTGGGCAGTCGACTTTGTGCCTGCGAAGCATATCTTTGTGTTTGCATAGCAACTGGAAATTTTCTGCCGGCAAATCTGACATTCTGTGAATATTGGCACAGGAGGCACACGGTATTGTTCGAGCGAAGCATGGTTGGAGCAGGAGCAGTCGCTCCGTTTGATCGAGGCCCGGTGGCGCAAGGAAGAAGTCGTTAAGTATCAATAGTTGCGATACAATGCTATCCAAATAAACAAACTTCTGCAATAGCAGGTTAAGACCAGAAAATAACGAGAGTGGGTTACGTTTTGTATCCGTAAAACCCATCAAAAGGCTTCACGTGAAGGCGGTGAGGTGGCAGAATTTATATTATTTTGGGAAAGGTCAATTTAGACCCCTTGGCACGATGGTCCCCACTTGGACATCCCCAGCTAAAATGTTATTCCGAATGACGAACTGGTAGAAGAGTTGTCAACAAAAAATACTATTGTTCTAGAAATAGAAGCTGACATACACTCCCATGAGGTACTGTTAAATAAGATCATAATTCCTTGATGATACGTAATAGTGAAGGACATTGTAATGCTTTATTTCAATATTATATAGCCCGGTATTCCCTCAAAATTATAACATCTTCGCTGGGAAGATCACACTGTGCAGACGATCTCTCCGTGTAGTAGCCCGAACCACGCCAAATCGTCATCAACAAAATCCAGCCACGCCTTTGAAATATCCTTCAGCTCCTCCATCGTAGCATACCCACCATCTATAGCAATCTTGGCAAATCCAGACGACAGCGCCCGTTCCGCCATACTTCCACCCCAGTATGCTCTCTCCTCGTCGGTGCTAAAGCACCACGATCCAGTACTACACGTGATCCTCGACTTCTCAAACCCTGCCTCTCGAGCCCAGCCGTGGATACGGCTTCCTGGATGAGGGTTTCCCCCCTTAGCACGGGAAACTTGTCCAGTTAGATCGCGCCAGGCTGTTATTCCCTCTGACTCTGGGAACCACGCCATAGACGCCGACTCACGCGCCGCCACAATACCACCTGGCTTAGCCACCCGCCGCATCTCCCGTAGTGCCAGCACAGGATCAGAAATGTGCTGGAGAACCTGGTGTGCGTGGACGACGTCGAATGAGGCGTCTGGGAAATCGAGCGCGTGGATATCCCCAACCTTGAACTCGACGTTGGTAACTCCAATGGCGGCAGCAGAGGCGCGGGCTTCCTTGAGGGGATCATCAACGTCGATTCCAGTTACATGACTGCCAGGGGTGAGGCGAGCAAGGTCGATGCTAATGGAGCCGGGGCCGCAGCCGACGTCTAGGATAGTCATACCAGGCTTCAAGTAGGGGAGGAGGTATGCCGCAGAGTTGGCAACTGTGCGCCATTTGTGAGTTTGGAGGACGGAGCTAGCATGGTCGGTGGTGTAGATGGAGGGTCGTTGTTGAGCCATTTTATTGGAACCTTAGGTTGTTATGAGGGGTTCACTGTTCGAATGGCTCTATAGGGATGAGTTCTTGAAGCTTCCCTACTCCGAAGGAGGCGGGGTAAATTCCTCGTTTCTTTGTCGTCCTCGGTGTGGTCCGTCCTGTCCTCTAAGTAACAGGGTAATTGGAGAGAGAGAGAGAGAGGTGGGGTTAACTTGAATGTGCTTAGTTAATGATTGTTTTGGTAGCTTCCGAACGTTGATTATACAATACCTGTTTGTTTAACTTGAATATGAGTTGCATTACGTTCCACATGTGGGGTATGAGACGCGGCATGCGATGTGGTGGGGCAACAGTTTGCAAGGGGGGTGTTCCCGCCAATTAACATTTTGGCCTTGGCGATCAGGCCGAAATCGCGTTTAACGATTTTTGTTCGAAGCTCCAAGACGCGATATCTCCAAAAAGAGCTCGAGACCACCTCACCTCCGACACACCCCTCTCATCCACCCATCATGTCGCTCAATATCCCCAATGCCCCGAACGCCAACTTGTTCAAGCAGGGCTATAACTCGTATGTCCTCCGATTCCGTTTCATCCCAGCGTCACCACGCACGTAAATTATTTCTGCTAACTCCTATCCAGCTACGACTCTGAGGATGGAGCTGTCCTTCGCAATATCGATGCCTGTCGCACAATATCCTCCACCGTCCAGACATCCCTTGGTCCCTACGGCCGCAACAAGATCGTCATCAACCATCTGCAGAAGATGATCCTGACCTCCGACGCTGCCACCATCCTCCGCGAACTCGACGTTGTCCACCCAGCCGCAAAGCTTATTGTCATGGCCTCCCAGCAACAGGAAGCCGAGATGGGAGACGCCACGAACTTGGTCATCGTGCTTGCCGGAGAGCTGCTCAAGAAGGCTGAGGATCTGTTGAGGATGGGGTTGAAGACATCAGATGTTGTCCAGGGCTACGAGAGAGCACAAAAATACGCACTGGAAGTGCTCGACGAGTTGGTGGTGGATAAGGTGGAGGATACGCGGTCACAGAAGGAGCTCAGCAAGGCCATCAGGACGGTCGTTGCGAGCAAACAGTGCGGCAGCGAGGACTTCTTGGCGGACCTTATCGCTGAAGCTGTGTTGGCCGTTCTGCCAAAGAACCCAACGCAATTCAACGTGGATACCGTCAGGGTTGTTAAGATTATGGGAGGAAGCATGGAGCAGAGCAGAGTTGTCAAGGGAATGGTCTTTGGCAGGGAGCCAGATGGATCCGTGAAGAAGGCGGTCCGGGCCAAGGTCGGCGTCTTCTCTTGCCCGATCGACACCAGCCAGACCGAGACCAAGGGCACCGTTCTACTACACAATGCAAAGGAGATGTTGGACTTTACCACGGGTGAGGAGAGCCAGCTGGAGGTTGCGATTAAGGAACTCTACGATTCGGGTCTTCGCGTTGTCATTGCCGGCTCCACTGTCGGTGAGCTAGCGATGCACTACCTCAACCGCTTCGGAATCCTGGTCATCCGCATTCTGTCCAAGTTCGAGCTTAGAAGAGTATGCAGAGTCGTTGGCGCCACCCCATTAGCAAGACTCGGCGCCCCGATGCCGGACGAGATGGGAAGCATCGACATTGTCGAGACCTTGGAGATTGGCGGTGACCGTGTGACCGTTTTCAGACAGGAGGATGACTCGACAAGGACCGCTACTATTGTTCTGCGTGGCGCTACGATGAACCACCTCGATGATATCGAGCGTGCCGTTGATGATGGAGTTAATGTCGTCAAGGCCATCACAAAAGATCCGAGGCTAGTCCCAGGAGCTGGAGCCACAGAGACGGAACTTGTTGAGCGGATAATGGCACACGGCGAGACGACCCCTGGCCTGCCACAATACGCCATTAAGAAGTATGCCGAGGCGTTTGAGGTTATCCCAAGGACGCTGGCTGAGAGCGCTGGATTGGATGCCACCGAGGTGCTGAGCAGGTTATACACTGCCCACCACAAGAAGGAGGACTGGTCTACTGGTGTTGATATTGAGGTACGTTAACATCCTGATTCCCCTTCCCAATATACTAGCGAAACATACTAATTACAGCTATAGAACGATGATGGAACCGGAATCCTTGATGCCAAGGACGCTGGCATTCTTGACCTGTTGGTCTCCAAGTCTTGGGCCATCAGGCTTGCCACCGAGGCGGCTCGCACCGTTCTCTCCGTCGACCAGATCATCGTCGCGAGACAGGCTGGTGGACCGAAGCCGCCAGCGCCTAATGCCAACTGGGATGAGGATTAGATGAATGTGCTGGGAAGGGGAAGAACTTGGCGAGCTGGATGAAGCTTGGGCTAGATGTATAATACCTAGTTGTGAGGATACAGCCGAGAATAGAAGCCTCCATGCCAATGTTACATTCGCTTCGCTATTGATTGATACTTGCATATGCCAGGGCGGGATGCGATCATCCGTGATCTAGGTTTCTGCGATCTGGCCTATCCGTCCTGCGAGTTGTGGATATCCGGACGCCTGGAGCCAACGCCTGTATACTTCTCTACGGTTATTACAACCAAGGACAATTGTCACGGACATGTATGAACGACTCCAATATTCCAGAAAGTTTTCAGCAGTTGATACGTAGTTGAGATGATACAAATCCTTAAGTTCCACCAGCAGAAGAAGTACATAATGTTTTTTCGTGAACGCAGCAAACACTCGATCTTTTCATTCATATCACCACCACTCTGACCATATTGTCCATTTCGACGACTACAAACCACCTAGTAATCCCCCCCTTTCCGAAGTGACTGCTTTCCATAAACTCGACATACCTACTAGCGGCCGGCAATTGCAACATTGGTTGGCTGAATGGCGCCTCCAGAGCTGACCGGAGTATCCCCAATGTCCGTACGTGACGCCGTTATTGGCACCACTGTTGGCAGTAGGATATTAGGGAGGCACAGGGTGTAACCGCCGCCGAGGGGGGTGCATGCGAATCCCGGCGCACACGAGTCGTTGCTGGTGCCTATTATGGTCAGCGAGGGACGCTCCAAAGTGACACACAAAGAGATGATATTTGGAATAGGGGGTCATACATATGCCGGCAATTGACTGGCGTTTTGCGATATCAGGAACATCATTTCGCGGCCATGAGATACGAGTAGGCTGAGAATCGTAGATCACCGTTCGGCTGACGGGCCCCAGATGCTGAGGCTCTGCATTTCGCGGCACTGCGATGGCTGTTGGTTGGCCATCGGTGATCACTATGCGGGTGATTTGACCAAGCCCCTGGGGCAAAGCCGCAGCGGTCGCTGCGAGAAGCGCTGAGATGAGAAAACTCTTCATGATTGTGCAGTAATAGTAATGTGCTTGTTGGTCCGTGAAGATAAAACAGACCTAGAGATGGGGGGACCGTAAAGTGCAAACGCCACCCTAATCTTGAGTTGCGTATAGGTGTTGAGTTAATACCCCTTTGTAAGATCTTAAAGAAGTGGGGAATGAAAGCTTGTTGTAGAGAAGAAAGGATCAGTTGGGGGCAGAGGAAAGCATAACTTTATATCAAAAGTCGCGAGGAAGGGGCGTTTGGTATACTTCCAACACATACTACCCTACAATTAATGAGCGGTTCGAGAGAGCCATGTCAACAAGCAACTCATGCAGGTGAAATGAGAATATAATCCTCCCAGAAGACAATACTCCGGCCATGATCCGTAGCATTGAGCCTGTATAAGAGGCCATATGAAGGAACACTTTGATGCTTGCAAATGAAGTAGTATTAAGTTCGTGATATCGCCGCTTAAGGCAATTCAGAAGCCAATATTGGAAAGGAGGGGGAAGAAGATATGAAGAACGGAAGCGAACCTTACAGCTTCTCTGCTGGAAACGGCTCGGAGATGAAAAGTTAAAGTATGAGACTTACAGCCGGAGGGGTCCCAGGTAGAAATCGACTTGGCGCCGACACTGTCGGCAGGATCCGATTGTACGTCAATGACACATATATTGACAACGACTAAAACCGTCTATCATATGAGCCTGTGCTGGGTTGGAAGGAACTGTAGCTATCGGAGTCAATAGAAGTCATCGTCAATATCTCCTCAACTCCAGTAGCATTAACAGAGCCAGACGCAGTGTTTTGACGCCAACTCTATTGTCACGCCGATCCAGTACATTCTGCGGTCCATAACACTCGAGCCAGGCGACTCGACCAACATCAACGCCGAAGTACAAACATTGTCCAAGTTCCAGACCTCAAGTCGGCATAGCTCCCTGTCCTATATTGCGTGCGAGTATAGTATCGCGGGTCCTATGATCAAGGCATAGAGTGCAACAGCCGGATGAGCATGCAATAGTCAATATAGGAACCTCGACATCGACCCAGGGCATAGAACGGACAGGTCAATGATGAATATATTGGGCTTTGCTCCGTATATTCTTTTGCCCCTTCCAGATACTGGGATTAGATGGATACCAAGGGAATAATATTGCTGGATATACTGCGGGGAGAGTGAAGTGAAACGTGGCGATAGGCTAGGGATTCGGGATATTATGATGGGGGCGAATTGTGGTCATTCGGCTGGCGCGTCCTCGTTTATTATATTAGGCCACTCTCGGTCTCACTTTACCCACAACACACATGCATGGGTATGTATAAATCCTTACCACAGGTTCGTCAGAATCATTATTTACTTCTTTGAAATAGCAAGTACTGCTCTATTGTATTTGTAGAGTGCCTCGTATCTTTGAACTCAAATTGTACGCCCAACATCTAACCGGCAATTCCCCCATTTATTGAATTTGAGGACTTCGTTGATTTGCACTTCTCAACTTCAGCTCGAGTTTTTCAGTTCTTTCTACCAGTTTAACCAGATATAACTCCATATGCATCTCCAAGACATCTGTTTCTTTTATCTACTGTGTATCGTATCGTGCCAATGGTTTCTAGGCTTGCGGCCCGGCGACTCCCACTTTAACCCAAGCTCTCTCCGTTCGTTCGCCATATCCCGCAATTCCTGCGGCCCACATCACCCGGATCTCATTAATCTGTACCAGTCTGTGCCATGTGGCTATCCTCCGTATGGTTTACCTTGCTGGCACTTAGTTAGCTTTCTCTGGTTCTGGTATAATTATTCCGGCAGTTAGGGCGCCTAGCTGAAACTCGTTCTTGGCAAATCCTATCTGCCTCATGGAGTCCTCGTGATGATGTGTTTCTTTCTTCTTATAAGCCCCCTTACTCCTTGCCAGTAGAAGTTGAAATTGAAGTCTGCCCATTATCCCACAAGTTGTAGTTAAATCAAAAGTGCATTCTTCGGAAATTTGTCAGCTATGAGAGTTATCCTTCCCGTTCTCGCGGGCGCCATCGCCTTCACCGATGTCGTCTCTGCGCATTGTATGCCCCCGCCTCCCCTTTATTGTGTCGGCTCTAACATCCCCAGACCGCTGGACCTCTCTGATCTTGAACGGCGCGGCAACTTCCCCCTATCAATATGTCCGCCAAAACACCAACGCAAACTCTCCAGTCACCTCCGTCACCTCTAACGATATCCGCTGCAACGCCGGAGGACTCGACTCTGGTGCATCCACCAGTACTGCATCTGTCACTGCCGGTGCCACTGTTGGTTTTGCGCTAGACCAGGCGATCTTCCACCCAGGCCCCATCAACGTCTATCTTTCTAAGGCGCCATCCACAGCCGCCTCCTACGATGGCTCAGGTGACTGGTTTAAGATCGCCGAGGTGGGAGCAACGATCTCTACGTCGGCGATTACCTGGCCAGCATCAGACATATCTCAGTACACATTCAAGATCCCCAGCAGCACTCGTAAGATCCCCTTTCTCAGTATCTTTGACTCTATAGCAAGATCGCATGACTGACCTCACCAGCTGCGGGAGAATATCTTCTTCGCATCGAGCACATCGCGCTGCACTCTGCTAGTACCGCTGATGGCGCCCAGTTCTACATCTCCTGCGCTCAGCTGAAGATTTCTGGTTCTGGCGCGGGCAGCCCAGAGCCTACCATCAAGCTCCCCGGTGGATACTCGGCGACGGACCCAGGAATTCTGATTGGCATCTACTGGCCCATCCCAACCACCTACACGATTCCAGGCCCAGCAGTCTGGAGTGGTTAGATATTCGTGGGCGAATTTTGGGGACAAGAGGTTAGGCAGATTTGGTTGTAAATATCTGGGAGTGTCTGTCCGTCGTTACTATGTAAATATTGCCGCTCGTTACCAATATATATATTGACAGAAAACGTATTTACAATTTTTGATGTGCTATTCTGCTATGTGAAATAAGCTATATTTATCATTTTCTACTTTAATAACGAACTTCTCGATATAGATCTTGACGACAGGCGGGAGATGACAGCGCTGTATCCTATGCTTATTTATTCTGACGAAAGATGCGAACTTCCCCAGGTTTTACTCTTCTCAACGTCTACCATCCACCTGGTATCTCGATAGATCGTCAGAATTAAGAATCGATCTGCATATGTTCACGATGCATGAACCTAGCCTGTGTTGATCTGAAATATAATTTGTAAATTGTCACCAACAGCCTGGAACTTAAATGTGGAACCTGCAATTTTCCATTTTGGTTTTCTATATACACACTGCCGATCCTGCACAAATGAACGGAAAATGAGAATGGCAATGGTGCTGTGCCTCGCTAAAAAGGTAAACAGCTCTCCATTTTACCCCCACCAACCACTCATGTTCAGGCTAATTTACAACCATCCCATCCCATACGAGTTGAGGCCCAGTTAAAACTAAGACAACACCTCGCAAGACGTTCGTCTTTACTCAATTTGCCCACTTTAGAAAGAAGGGTTGGCATTGTTGAGCAGTTGTGCGAAGTATGCCTGGAACCATTGTCCAGCCTCTGGCGCAGGCTTAAGAGCATCACCCAGCCCGCAGTGAGCATCGTATCTCACAGCTGAAGAGTCAGAAGTGCCATCGCACTCTCCACCAGGCTTGACCCACACGAAGGCATCGGCAAGCGCGTCACCCGTGTTGGTTGTTGGGCGGACACCGAAGCCCGTCCCCTTCAGGTTGCACCAATCGCCCCAGGCATTCTGTGCTGTAGGCTGAACTCCGTTGCGCGATGTGTCAATGATGAAGTGTGCTGGGAATCCAGCGTTGGTCAGGAGAGGAGCGATAGCGTTGATGTAGCGTTTCTCGTCGCAGTTCGAGTCACCGCTGGTGTACGATGGGCAGGTCGAGATACTCCACGCGTTGTAGTTCGCGACGTTGGTAGCGAGACCACGGACGGCAGCTGGCTTGCCTGCGGAGCTGTATAAGCTGCCGAACAAGTCAGCTGCAGGGCCGATGTTGGCGGCCCAGCCTAGCCAACCAGCGTGGCCGGCGTCGAGGTACATGGAGACATTGGGAAGGTTCAGCTGCTGCATTGCGTAGACTGTGAGGGACTTGTACGTGGCCGCCGCATTGGCGCACTTCGCGACGCTTAGGTTGGTCACTAGGTTGGCAAGAGAATCGGGCTCTAGCGGCAAATCAGACGGAGTAATAGTGCGAGTCATTAAGGGGGTACTGACCAATGACAAGAACGACCTTGGTCTTGCTATGCTTGACGAGGATGGCCCTGATCGCGTCGATGTAGGCTTTGTAGTTGGCCGCACCATTGTTGGCGATTGAGTATTCGCCGTTGGAAGCAAGAGCAGCACAGTCACGGTCTGGGAGATCATAAACAACGAAGGTTCCAATAACTGGCGGGGATGCACCAGCGGCGTTTAAGGCCTCAATGTTGGTGAGGTATGTGTCCATAGTTGGGACCTTGGCAGCAGTGTCACTTTGTCAAGTCAGTAACAAGTCCTAGATTTTGTGCGTTGCAACTCACAGCCAGACGAATGTTCCGACCTTTGCGACGGCACTGGCCTTGACAGCCGCAGTGCCAGTCAGAGAGGGAATGGCGGAAGTGAAGATTTCAGACGAGTAGTATGGGTTGGCGTAGTGCTGGACATTCGCGAATGGATTGCCCACGGTTGGAGGAGAGGTGGTACCAGAACCTGCTGAGGTAGTAGTCGCGGTAGTCCCAGGAGGGTTTGCGGTGGTGGTTGGGTTTCCTCCACCTGAACCAGGCAAACATTGCGAGTACCAATCATTGGAGTAGGTGCAGGTATATCCGGACACGCAGGTGGTTGCACCAGTCCAGCCATTTCCACCGCCTGATCTGGTCAGAACGAAGATGATTAGAGGTGAATTAGAGCTTACATTGCGCGTAGGCACCACCTTGAGCAAGGACTGTAGGTGCGAGAGCCGCAGCCGCTAGAAGGGCGTTTTTCAAGGCCATTGTGAGTGTCAAAGAATCTAAAATGCTGGTGATTTTGCTGATGTCGATGTAGAATCTCCGGGACGGCCTCTCTTATAGAAATATTGGGAAATTAGAAGCCCAAACAGATAAAGAGATAAAGAGCCCGCCATCAATAGAGTGCGGAAAAAGCAGCCGTCTTCCAAATAGTTTGAGCTTAGCTAGCAAGAAAGACATGCCGTTATGAGAAGTTGAGCCGGGCATCCCTGGTTTGAGCTAGAAAGAGGCGTGTGCTAGAATGTTTCTAGCTCAGGGCCATCATCACGAGGCGAAATCGCGCGACGAGAAGACGTTCATGGCAGCGATACACCTGGGGTAAATCGAGATGCGCGCTTTATGATCGGACGCCGCTTCCGGGACGGGAAAGATGAAGTCCTATAGAGCACCATGCATTACGTTTGGTACGGAATACACCACCATGTAAGTCTCGTCTGAGTGGCTACCAGCCTTGAGAGGAAACGCCAGTGACAGTGGTCTAGGCAGATCATTGGGGGTATCGTACGGGGGATATGTGCAAGGGCATGGCCACCACGAGGGGTAAAATGCCAATGAGATGAGGAGATCCAACGGGATGGGTCACTTAGGCCACACAATAACCCTCTACGCAAACTAATAGCCAATAAAATATAGGACAGTATATTCTGGAATAACTGATCCTTCCCTATACAGTAGAAATCGTCGGTCGAAGCTTTCCAATAGAGGTTAATAATATTTCTACAAATAATATATAATCAAGCAAAAGCTTATTGTTCGGATGTCACCGCTTGTTCGGCCAGCCAGCCGAGGTTATATTGAGAGGAATAGAGAAATATTGGAGAAGCAATATTGAGAATAGGTAGGCACCTAATGAACAATGCTCCACAAACCTAGTGGTGTGATAAACACGGGAGGAGAAGTCACTTGAGGCGGCTGTCTTGGAGTTAGTACCATGGACCCCGTTAATGAAACGGGAATTTAATCCTACATGTGACGATTCCCTGGGCGGCAGTAATCAGATATTGTATTTGTGGTGAGTTGCGCGATGCAACGCCAGCATCATCACAAGTGGTGGAATTGGGTTACCACTAAAAGGGAGTGAAGGCGTGCTATGAGCCAGAGGTCGCACAGCTCCTTGCCACACAGAAGTAGATGCACGGACAATAGACACAAGCCACAAGCCGCACAGCACCCAACTGTACAGTTCCGCTGAAGCTTGCTTAAAGATGAAAGTCACGGGGTGAATGCCAAGAAAACAAGTGAGTCCAGACCCCTTCGCTTCCATTTTCACAAACACAGAACAAAACTCCCAAGGCAGTGTTGAGAATCGCTTGGGAGGAGCAGAAAACGATACAACAGCACAATGATACGACAATACATACTACTATACGCGGATAAAATCAATTGGCCCTTTTTTATCCGGATAGTAGTTGAGTATGCGCACTACGAGGAGTTACTATGGAGCTGGGAGAGAGGGGTTGTGGTTCATTTAGAGTGCGGGAAGCAGGTCCGTTAGCGCCACCGGTTACATTCTTCATGGAGGCCCCTGTCGCCCCTGTCACAAATCACGGCAGTGCTGTGGTCTCGAAAGCGGGGGACACTGGCATCCTTTCATTCCCCGGAATTCTCCCCACAGATGTAGGGATATCGTCGAATAACTGACCCCACCATCACATAATACCGTCGCTACCCGGGAATGGAATATGTCTTCCTAGTCATTGGTCATGCAGATAGATGCCTTTTACTGAGGCCCGACGGAGTTGGCAGTGCCGCCTTGACCGGCGCTCGCAAATTAGTGGGTTGAACTATTCTTACTTCTATCCGCATACTGTGCCTTTCCATGTCACACATTGCGTGATTGCGAATCTTCTGCCTGGTTGGAATTTCATATATCTCATGCTCTTTCATTTGAAGTGGAACGGAAGAAATGTAAGCAATGACGTCTCCTGTCCGTCGCCGTCGATGCTTTCACGACATGGATAGATGCTCAAAGTACTTGGCTTGTTCGCGCTGCCAAAAATTCGTGTCCAAAGATCCACCTAGTTTCAAGATTGCTCGTTGATCTACTCTATGTAGAACAGAGACTATCAAACACGGCCATACGGATGCTGTCGATCTGTTCTACGGTCAAAGATGGATACCTCATTTCAGTACTATTTCCTGCTGTTCATCTGCTTGGAACAAAGATCATCGCCATCATAGCCATTTATATATATACAAAACTTGGTGACATGATGCCCCAACTGGCGCTTCCATGGCGTAAGGATCATAGTTGTCCGCGTGCGTGCCTGGTTATATTGGTCACTTTTGACTCCAGCATATGCCGATCCTCCACCTCTGCGCCCGTACAAGTTATAAAAGGCGACCAGTGTTTGCCTTTCTTTCTCAAGGTCATCCCAATACACACACATCGCCTCCATTGCAAATATGAAGATCTCTGTCGCTGCCCTCGGGCTGTCTGTTCTTGCCCAACAGGCTTCCGCCCATTGTAAGTTCAAAGTTTCCTTACAAATCTAATAAATGCTTATATAAATCCAGACATCTTCGAATATCTGACCTACGATGGCACCCAGTCTGCCGCGTACGAATATATTCGCGAGAACACAAACTACAACTCTCCAGTAACCGACCTCGCCTCAAATGACCTCCGCTGCAATGTGGGAGGAGAGAACGGTGCCGGTGCAACCATCGCTGTAACAGCTGGCTCGTCCGTCGAATTCACTGCCGACGTCGCTGTCTACCACCAAGGCCCCGTGTCATTTTACATGGCCAAAGCCCCCACCACCGCCGACTCATTTGACGGCTCCGGCGATGTCTGGTTCAAGATCAAGGACATCGGGCCTACCTTCAGCGGCGGCGCTGCAACCTGGGACCTCGGGTTGACCTACGGCGTCACAATTCCCGCAAGTGTGCCGGACGGGGAGTACCTCCTTCGCATCCAGCAACTCGCCATCCACAACCCATGGCCCGGGGGAATCCCGCAGTTCTACATCTCTTGCGCGCAAATCTCAGTCACTGGTGGTGGCAGTGGAACCCCAGCCCCATTGGTAGCGATTCCGGGAGCATTCGCGGAAACCGACCCTGGATACACCGCCAACATTTACTCTGACTTCACCTCTTACACTGTTCCGGGCCCCGAGGTCTGGCAAGGTTAAGAGAAGGGAGTGAGAGAATAGCCCTTTTATGTGGATGTAGAGCGAGATATTGAGAGCTAGGATATAGAGAATTGGTGCGATCTATGGTATGTAATGGATCGTTGTATATAGATTTTTTCGACATACGTACATATCATGAATATTTTGACTACCAACCTAAGAACAAAACAAACCCGTCCATTTTAAATCATTCGTAGTATTATAATAGAGTCAATGCATGATATCGTGGAACTCACCGATTTAATGAGATTTGTATTGTTGAAATCTCCGGCTGCGGCAACTTAGCTCCCATTCACAGTCTGTCAGCTATTCGTGGCTGGTAAAATGCTTACACTCATGTCGGTCTGCTTTGACAACCTTCCTATTGAGTTGGTGGTGTTTCAGACTTGTGACAAAACTTGCCGGCTTCTCCATTATCATTGCATTGTCACGGTCGAAGCTGAGATCAGCAGATTAGTTAAAGGGGCGGTGTCACCGTCAATGAAAGACCACGGCATCACATATCTTCATGCACGATGCTCCATGAAAGTTACAACGCGGGTTGCGTGTCGATTCGTAGAAAACATGCTCGCAATGTAGATTTGGCAGATGACTGCATGTACGCCAATATCCGTGAAAATCAGCGAAAGGATAGGAAAGAATGTGCTGGTGACGGCATCAAGTTTATATAGAACCGCAAGCCTAATAGGTTGAGTCAGGGTAGTAAATGCCCATCACATAATGTAGACATCAGCTTATAGGCAAATTATAATAGGCAAATCATAAATATCGGCACTGATAGATTTATATACAGTAAATACAAAATGCTGCCTTGGGCTATGTACAGTAGATGCCCATGTTCTATCGCCCCGTGTACCCATCATATATCTATCATATCCCTCTCGTAATCCTGTCAATAGTAGATCTCCAATCTACTAGTAACCAGAACTATACAAACCTCCCCCCAAAAGACTATTTAGCAGGTGAATACAGCAGGGCCAGGAATGGTGTACGCCGGCATTGGACTCTGGTAAATGTTGATGAGAATGCCAGGATCAGTAGCCTATTAGAGTTAGAAATAGTCCGCAAGGAGAATAGAACAGTCTAGCCTTACCGAATAAGCACCTGGGAGGGCAACCGTCTCTGGAGTTGAAGCGCCGCTACCACCGGTAACGTTGATTTGAGCACACTCCATGTACAACTGTGCGCCTGATGCCGACGATGCACTGTGCAGGGCGATCAACTCGCCACGGAGCAAATATTGCCCATCCTCGATACACGCTGGGATGTCAATGGTCTGAGTACCACCAGCAGCAATCAGTTTCGTAACTGCCCACGTGTCTGTAGCCGAATCATAACCATCCTCGGAGATCTTGAACCAGCCCGCACCAACACCAGTGTCAGTCGCAGCGTCGGTCACCTTCTTCATGTAGGCCATGACGGGACCCTTGTGGGATGCATCGATAACATCGGTGGAATCAGAATCCAGAGTGTGGCGCCAGTACACCTGGACTGTCGAGCCAGCCGTTACATCGATAACGGTCGACGAGGGTGTAGTTGGGTTTGGGCCGCCGTTGCACGCAACATATTCGGATGCAACGTCCGTGATGGGCCCATCATATGTAGGAACGCGAATGCCGACACCGACGCCATTCTCGACGCCATTGGCTATCAGCTGGGTCATGATGGTGTGGGCAGAGGCGGCACTGAGGGCCGTAGCCGCAGCAAGGGAGCTTGAAATTCTCATGGTGGCTTAAAGGTGCTAGAAATGTCTAGAAAGGGAGGAGTTGAGAGTGGAAAGGCAGTTGGGGAGTAAAAATGAGAGGGATACTCAGATGGTTTAAGAACAGAAGATAGATACGAACCAAGCCCTCTATCAGATACTCCAATCCATATACCGTAGAGATCGACCATGGCCTTGAAACTCTCCTTCATAGATGAGGCCCAACAGCACAATAGCTCCAGCCATCTGTGGTGATGGAGTCTCCATCCTCCGTGGGCGATGACGCAGGTAGAGTAAGCCCAGGTTTGGCGTATAATCAGCGAAGTGAGACTTGGCACCGCAGCCCCAGTTGTCATTTCGACAGCCATTGACGGAGAAGGCTGCGGCGGAGGCGTCGGTCCGCTAGGTCAGAATCCACATGCGGCAGTTTTATTTTCTGGGGGAACCTCCACATTGCAAATACCGAAGCGGCCGTATTGGCTTGGCCTTTTAATCACCTGCCGACGTACGCAATGGATGTTGGTTTTATCCAAATTGAAGACGGCCGTGAGCTCGACTAGTTGCCCAGTCAGGGGCCTCTGGTGGGTTATGGTAGGCCGGGTGGCGCTGTGGGGTACTGATGGGCGCCACGCGGACGCAACAGGCAGAGTGCCTTCATCAATATGTGGCATCCCGCATATCAGTCGTCGATCCTTCCTCTTTGTCGCCGACGTCTAGCGTGGCATTCATTGGTTAAACGGAGTTATATACGGGAGTATGCACGGAGTCAGTATAGTACCTTGTCAACATCGGCATGCCCCTGGTCCCTGGCGGCACTCTCACCCCGCAATCCCGCCGAATCCGCCCAACCCGCGAAATGGTGCGGCGCCGCCCTGTCAGGTTTACTTAGAGTATAGTGTTAACGCCCACGAGGACGGCGGTCGGGTGCATGGCAGATATCCTCCGAATAAATTACATGCAATACTCTACTTCTACCCTAAACAGAGTATTTAGTGTACTCCGCTCTGCCTCAAAGTACGGTAAACTCCTTGCCAATGGAATAAATGGAAGAAATGGAAGCTACTTGTAGTCCTTCTGTGCTGCTAATTTGCATTTTACCCCACATGCCATGTTAACATCAAACAATTTCGCCATGCAGCGTTTCCCATCTAGGGCCGTCCAATCGTGCTTGGTTAATTATTCCACTGATAATATTCCTTGCCCGATATCACTCGCCCTTCATATTTATGCTTCCTTTGATTGCCGTCAGCCAAGTGCGGGTATGGACAGGGCAGGGGAAGAGATCCCATCGTCCGTCGCGCAGATTACCCATCGCTATGAATCCTTCGAGGGGATGTAGGGGGAAGGAGACTTCTGGGTGCGTGCCAGTTGGATTGGTATCTTGTGTACTCGAGCCTGTACTATGCAATGTGCAGTAACTCTTGACTAAGCCTCTCAGGCACAGCATGTTCCTTTGGTGCCCCTGGGTGATTCCTAGAGCGCCAATCCCTCCTCTTGGCAATAATCGGCAACACGATCCGAACCAGCAGGCTGTTGCTTCTGTTGCTTATGGTGCTTGGGGTGCATTTGTCGTCGCTATATCTGGTACCTGACAATTAGCTACCGTCTGGTTCGTTCCCCGCATTATTGTCTCGTCCGGCGTCAGCTCTAGATTGCGATGCAGTCGCTGGGAGAAAAATCCCTTGGCTGCTATATAGTCAAGCCTAATCCCATTTATTTCCCATCAGCTCGACGATTGCTCTTCAACTCGTATCCCAAATCGTAAGGATGACGGCTTTTAGGTACTTGTGCGGAGCGCTGGCTGCTGCCGGAACTGGTACGCCATAATGAAGCATTTATATACTTTTTCCCAATGCTAATTGGAATATAGTTCTCCAGGGCGTATCCGCTCAGGGTGTTGCAGGAACCTATACGGACGCGGATACCGGAATTATCTTTGCAACGCAGACAATTCCCGATGGAAACCCGCTTCAAGGTCTCACAGCGGGTGGATTCACCGTTGGTCTGGCATTGCCAGCCAATGCCGCCACTGTCGATGCAACTGAGTATATCGGATTGATCGTAAGTTACTCATCTCAGAAAACTAAGGGAGATCCAGTCTGATTATGATTAGATTGGTTCATCTACAAACGCAACAATGGCGGGAACCGGATGGGCCGGATTCTCCCATGGCGGTGGTATGACCAATAACCTTTTGCTCATGGCATGGCCATATGATGGCAAAATCTTGACCTCCTTCCGTCAAGCATCGTAAGCAGGTTCCCATTGCTGGCTCATTCCCCTGCTAACACGAATCTAGTGGTTATGTTGACCCTAAAATCTATACCGGCAATGCCGTCCTTTCTCAAATTTCGGCCACTATCAATGCGACCCATTACAAGCTGATCTACCGTTGCCAAAACTGTCTTGCTCTAGATCTTTCTGGCAACACCGATACGACTCATTCTACCGGTGGTGTATTGGTGTTGGCATGGGCCCAGGCTTACCCAGCTCCAATTACCCCGAGTGATCCAAACTCGGATATAGTTCAGCACGACAATGGTATGGGCATCTTCGGTGCCCCGGCCGCCAACATGGTCCAGGCCGACTATGCCAAATGGGCTGCGCTGGCAGTGCCTCCAACTACTACCTCCGCTCCTACGTCGACAGGGACTGCTCCCCCTACAACCACCACAACAAAATTCCCAGTTATCCCCGTCCCTACCGGGACTTACGATTATATCGTAGTTGGTGGTGGAGCTGGTGGTATTCCAGTAGCAGACAAATTGTCTGAGACTGGAAAGAGCACTCTCCTTATCGAGCGTGGACCGCCATCTTCTGGCAGGTGGAACGGAACAATGAAGCCTACTTGGCTCGAAGGCACCAACCTCACTCGCTTTGACGTTCCTGGTCTTTGCAACGAGATCTGGGTCGACTCCGCTGGCATTGCCTGCAACGATATTGATCAAATGGCAGGCTGCGTTCTCGGAGGAGGAACTGCAATCAATGCTGCGCTGTGGTGGAAGCCGAACCCAATCGATTGGGACTACAACTTCCCCACTGGATGGAAGGCGGCCGACATGGTCGCAGCCACCAACAGGGTGTTTTCGAGAATCCCAGGAACCGACACCCCGTCCATGGATGGGCTGAGATATCTCCAACAAGGAGAGCACGTCATCGCCGCTGGTCTCAAACAGGGAGGCTGGAAGGAGGTTACCGCGAACAATGTTCCCGGCGAGAAGACCAAGACCTTCAGCCACACACCATTCATGTTTTCCAATGGAGAGAGAGGAGGACCCATGGCGACGTATTTGGTAACCGCGAGTGCCAGAAAGAACTTTGGAAGGTGGGAGAACACCTCCGTCAGGAGAGTCATCCGCGTCGGCGGACACATTACCGGTGTTGAGGTTGAGCCATATGCCGCCGGAGGTTATACCGGTATCGTGAACGTAACCCCCATTACTGGACGCGTTGTTCTTTCCGCTGGAACTTTCGGAACCACCAAGATCTTGATGCGCAGTGGTATCGGCCCAGCTGATTCTTTGGCCATCGTCAATACCAGCACTATTGATGGCCCGACAATGATCAAGTCCGAGGACTGGATCACCCTTCCAGTTGGACAAAACCTCGAGGATCACACCAACACCGATCTCGTCATTTCCCACCCCGATGTAGTCTTCTACGACTTCTACGAGGCATACACCGACCCCATCGTCGCCGACAGAGACGCCTACCTCAACAAGCGCTCCGGCATCCTCGCCGAAGCGGCCCCCAACATCGGCCCCATGTTCTGGGACGTCATTCCCGGCGCAGACGGCATCAGCCGCCAACTCCAATGGACCGCCCGTGTGGAGGGATCCCTCGGAGAGAAAAACGGCAAAACTATGACCCTATCCCAATACCTTGGCCGCGGCGCCGTATCCCGTGGCAGACTGAACATCTTGAAGGATCTCACCATGGCAGTGTCCAAGGTTCCATACCTCCATGACGCGAACGACATCGCCGCCGTCGTCAAGGGCATCGAGAACCTGCAGACGGCGCTCAGTGGGGTCAAGAACCTCACTTGGCTGCAGCCAGCACCCGGTGTCAACGCGACCGACTACGTCAAGAACGTAAGTGGCCTATACCCTCTATTCCTCACACCTACTAACACCCTAAACCAGATGGTCGTCTCCACCAGCAACCGCCGCGCCAACCACTGGATCGGAACCGCCAAGATCGGCAGCGACGACGGCCGCAACGGCGGCACCGCCGTCGTGGATCTCAACACCAAGGTCTACGGAACCGACAACCTCTTCGTCGTCGACGCCTCCATCTTCCCCGGAATGGTCACCACCAACCCCTCGGCCCTGATTGTCATCGCCGCCGAACAGGCCGCGGCCAAGATCATCGCTCTCCCAAACACCGTGGCACAGGCTAAGTACCAACCCTGCGGAGGCCAATCGTATTCCGGTAGTTTCTTATGTGCCGCCGGTTCCACCTGTACATACTCCAATCCATGGTACAGCCAGTGTCTGTGAGGCTCAGGAGTGAGCCAGTTGGTCCATGCCTCTACCGGATCTCGAGAGTAAGCGGTGTGCCCCAATGGAGTTCCCTGCAAAACCCAATAGTTAGCAGCAGTGCGCCGACGAGAGGACTGCGAAACCCAATAGTTAGCAGTGCTTGCACGACTGAGATGCCTGTCCGGGGGCATGTGCGTTTTTTTTTTTTTTTTTGACATTGGCGGGGGATGTCTATTCTTTGTACATATTAAATTGTGGTTATATCCACTACATTACCAAAGTCGCCATTGCTGTTTGAAAACATGATTTGAAAGTGATCAAGTATAGCATTATCAATTACTTCGGCATGGATTAAAAAGTAAAGGCAGCACTGATGTAGAAATCTAGCCATGTAAAAATCAAGGTGACAATTTGTACAAGTCATTTATTATATTTCATGTTAACTTACACTTCTGCAATTATAATTTTGTTGATGTAGTTTTATATAAACCAACCTAGGTGAACAAATCTGAGATTGTGAAGATATCAATTATTTCTCAGATCGCAATTATATATATTATCACCCCCTTTTTTGTCCTAACAATATTTCTAATATAAATCAGAGAATAAAAAACCCAGCACTGCACACACACGTAACTCCCAAACAACATTCCACATCCGTTTCAAGCGTATTCTAAATATCTAATGGTATGAGGGAGAGTCTGCTTCTCCTCCCTCACTAGGGCATATCTCACACCTGCCTTTCCCACAACGCCCGTAACTGCCTCATCAAGACAGACTTGACTGATATCGATATCATGCCTTGTCCGCTCTCGTGCTATAGAAATCACAAAGCGCACCTCTTACCCTCAGCGTCTGCTCCCACTTCGAACGCCGCATCCGCCCCTTATTCTGAACACCCCTCCATAAACCCATCTTCATATCTAAACACATACACCAATAAATCCCGCCTGTCCTCTCAAATTCCCAAGCCTCCCCCTTTGTTTCTCCCCCTTCTATCCCATACCAATCAATCCGTCGAGCAAGAGCAGCAACAACCCCAAAAAGAATGGCACGTGAGCCCCACAAGAAAAAAGCGTTCTGATAAATAAAGGTCAGACCGAAGGAAAAACAAGCACCATTGCACCTACCTAGATCCACCCAGACAGCCAACTAATCACCGTCCTTACCATAGTCAAGATGTTGCGTCCGTGGTAGAATCTACCCGTCGAGCAGAAACCGCGCCGACACGAAAAAATTACGCCATCGAGCTCATAAAAAAAACCACCCTTGGCCAAAACACAAGACAAAAGGGAAAAAAAAGCACCTACTGGACTACCTACCTGTCTCCAACCTAGCCAACCCATCACTCCTCACCAAGATCACAACCCGCTATCCGCAACGAGATCTCACATCCTACCACCCACCGCTCAACTCACCAGTACACCGTGTCGCCCACCTGCCGCCCCTCCCCCACCTCGCCACACACACACCTGCCGCCCTCCGCCCGCCCCCTTGACCGGCACTTCACCACCAATGGCGCAGAACCAGCCTCAAACACCAACGACTCCCCTAATACCCAAAACCCCAATCACACAAGCCACCCCCTACGCACCCCCTTTCCCCTCACTGCCGACAGCTGACCCCCTACCCCCCATTCAGCCGCCACATCCGCACCCCCCTCACTACCGCGCTCGGACAAGCCATCCCATCCCATGATACCTCCCCGTCCGTGCGTGAGCCTGAGGACTGACTCGCGGATCAGGACCCACGCCCATCCATCGCTCTCTGCCTCCATCTATTCGCCGCACCGCACGCACAGCCACCTCCTTACCTACCGTAACTGCCCCCCTGCCTGCCGACCCAACGATGCGGCGATGAGACATGGCATCGGGGATCACCATAATGCGCACGGGGTTGGCGACTAAGACGGGTATGACGCTCTCCGTTGTGGCGTCGTCGTCCTCGGAAGGGGTGTGAGCGTTGGCGTTGGCGTTGTCCTGCCCAGGCGCGCGCACGGTGTGAGGGGGGTGTGGACGAGGTATGTAATATCCGCTGGGACCTTGATGGGTGCCTCACCGATTCCACTCCACTTCACCAAGAATGCAGACCTTCCAAAACAGCCTTCTCGGCCCCCAAACCCCATCCCGATAACGAGACTGAAGATCGCCGTCTCGACCCCCAGGAGCGGCACACCGATCGACGGAGCCGCTGCATGTCTCGGGCGAGGGAGGGAGCTTGCCCGCCGAATAATCCATCTAACATCATCCCCTCCCCCCTCCGCCAGCGTCAAGACCGACCGACAATCCTGCCGGCCGTTCTTTCAAGAAGCGCTAGCCTGGCTCGGATCGACGTACCCGCCTCTCTGCTCCACCAAACCAGTTGCTGCATCCATCCCACAGCACAGTACTCCCAATATGCACCTCGTTGCCTGTCTCGCTCCCTCTCTCCACAGGCCAATCCTTCACCAACCCCCCCTTCCCCTCCCCAACCCAAAGTAGACAGACAGACCCTAATCTCCTCCCTCCCGTCGTTCCAGAAGCTCCCGAAAGCAGCACATGATCGGCGCTCCCGCTTTGGCGCATATGCACGCTCGCATGCACGCTCGCTCTCTCGCCCACCAGGTCGCACGCACACGCCGTCCGAGCGAGCGGCGTCCGTCCCTATCGCGACGCGTGCACCAGTAGTGGAATTCTTCAGCGGCGGCGTCGTTCGGTGCCTGTGTTTTGGTAGGTGCTTGCGACAGGCTGAACTAGCTAGAGGTACGGATAGTGCGGTGGTGGCTTGCTGGTCCGGGCGCTCGGTCCTCGTGGGCTTGTACATGGGCGTCGCTGTACTCGTATCTGCCCGTCTGGGCGCGGTGGTGGTCGGCATGGCGCTGCGTGTGTGATTGTATTGGGTATGGAGATGGGGACGGCGGGGGGGAACGGGTGGGGTAGGGGAGATGCACGAAGGCGATCAACGTTACTTGGTACGGACGTAGCGCGGTGTCGTGGGACGAAAACAGCGTGGCCACGCCGCTGCTGTACGCATTCCTCACGACATACAGTAGCACCACCACCCGCACCAACGCCGCCGCCACACCATGCCATCTGATGACATCTGCATCTGAACACCGCGACGGACGGGATGGAGTCGCACCCGCCCACCACACCACACCGCTGACAGCCACGCGAGCGCATCGTCGGCAGCGCGAGCCCCCATAGAGCGTGAGGTATCATTCCCCCATCTCCCCTTCCTCTCGCACTATCCAAGTTGCAAGATGAGAGCTGAGCGTGGGTCCTCCCCCCACCCATCCCATAACAAGGCAGCCAAATGAATGACAATAGGTAGCGCACCCAGTCTAGCTGACACCACCTACCAGGCAGTGGGACGCCAGTCAGCCAGCGCCCTCGTAAGCGCAGCGTAGATTAGCTCACCCACCTCGTGTCGGCGGGCTGGTCGGTTGGTGTCTGTGTAGCACGACTCACACGCCTACCACGCGTGGCAGCGGGGATTGGGGGTTCTGGAAGGGAGATGAGGAGGGCGCGATCTGTGAGGGTGCGGGGCGGGGGAGGCGCTATTGATGGTAGCGCGGCGTAGTGTAGGTAGTGTTGTGGGATGGGGCGGTGATGGATGTGGGTTGTTCGTTTGTGTTTTCCCAGGTGGTGTTTGTGCCGTTCGTTCTTTCCGTCGCTGTCATCCATCTATCCGCTCAGGGGGCGTTGGCTCGCACTGTGGAATGTAATGTAATGTGAGATAGGGGTAGATGGATGAATGGGATGGATGGAGCGAGTGAGTGAGTGAGTGCGACGGCGGGAGTGGCTGTGCGCTATTCCTGTAGGTAGGTGACCGATCATATTTATCAGCTTCTTGTCAGCTCGCGCGTGGGGAGGAGCGGGTTGTAGTCCCCGATGCGGTGTGATGGATGGGATGTGATATTGAATGTTGTTCCTGACGAGTGAGGGTGGAATGCGGCGAGTTGTCAGATTTTTGTCGGGTGTGGCGAGATGTGAGTGCGTGAGTGCGTGAGTGCGTGAGTGCGTCAGTCGTGAGTCGTCAGTCGTGAGTGAGTGAGTGAGTGAGTGAGTGAGTGAGTGGGGATGGATGTGAGGAATGTGATGGTGGTACGGTACATGCTACATCATACATACGTGCATACATCATACATCATACATCATACATCATACATTCAATACAGTAGATAGAGACAGTGAGTGAGTGGGCGGATTCTGTGAAACGGCGGGAGGGGGGAGAGGGAAGGGCCCGCGGACGGCAAAAGGAACCATAGGAAACCATGAGATCCATAGGGGGCCATCGTGCTGAGTGAGTCTGGTAATTCTCGCGACTGCTGTGCTGCAATGCACCGTGATGCATGGGGGCGGCGTCAAGGACCCCGTTGCGAGCACGGCGCTGCATGGCAGTGCATGGCGGATGCATGCATTCCCGTGCATGTCTGCCGTTCTGTTCCTGTCCACGCTTCCGTGAGTGCATGCTGCTGCTGTGCCCAGTACATCATCGTACAAGGAATGGGATGGGATGGGATGGGATGGGATAGGATGGGATAGGATGGGATGGGATGGGAACATTAGAGGAGGTGGTGGTAGCGTGGTGAGCAGGGCTTACTGGTTGGGTGGGATGGGGGGAGATGGGGAGGACAAGTAAGAGCCATCATCGTGCTGTCGCTTGGACACAGACACAGACACAGACACAGACACAGACATAGAGGACTGACTGACTCCTCCACCCACAGCTCGTACGTCGTACTGAAGGCTACTAAAAGGTGGAGACCGTTCCTGGACAGGGTCCAAGAGAGGGTCCAAGAGAGGGTCCAAGAGAGGGTCCAAGCGTCGTCATCCCTTCCTTTCCTCTTTTCTCCCTCTCTTCACTCCCTCTCTTCACACCCGTGGCCCTCCCTTGATCCCTGCGCTAGACTGTTTGTGGGACAAGTCCCGACTTAGCGTATTGGCGTCCTAGCGTCCTCCCGGCCTTTCCCGCTTTGGCTTGGTGGTACAGTATTGCTATCATAGCGTCTTGAGCTTGAAAGGGGAAAAGGGGGGGGGGCTAGGCGGGACTAGGCGGGATGGGGGTTAGCGTGGCGGACTATCAGCAGGGCTTGCGCGCAATGCGATGTACAGAGGTGGAAGCACAGCTATATGGGGGGCTATATGGGGGGCTATATGGGGGGCTATATGGAGGGCTATATGGGGGGGGGCTATATGGGGGGCTATACCATACATATATACATATACCAGACCATCGTATATCTGTCGGCAGTGTGGTCTCGGTACTGTACAGTACTTCTGAGATGAGCATCTTCCCGTGTTATACACCCTGCTGTCTACCAAACTCCACCTCTCTCCTCCCATCCTACCTTCCTCCACTCCCCGTCTCCCCGTAGTACTCTTATACAGTACGCTACTGTATACACCATGAAATATGCCTCGCTTCCCTTTTTTGCCCTCTCCTCTGTGCCCCCTGTTCCCTGTTCCCTGTACCCCCTTGGCCTTGGCTGACTCCTTGGCTCACTCCTTGGCTCACCCCCCCTCCCTGATCGAGTGTGCCTTGCCTGACCTGACCTGACTACTGCGCTATTCCTGTCGCCTGTCGCCTGTCGCCTGTCTCGTCGCTTGTCGCTTGTCTCGCCCTCCCTATTTCCATCGTCGCCGCGACCTTATCTCCCTTCACCTATACATCCACTTCCACTAACCAGTATACACCTCACACCCATTCACGACCGTTAACGGAGGTATATTAATATTAATTCTACCATATATACACCCACTTCCCATACTACCAACTATACTACTCACTATACTAGTAGAAAATGTCCTCACCCACTAATCCTGTATGCTTACTCTGTCCAGAGTATACATCCCTCCCTCCCCACTCCACCACCGTTAACTCAGGTATCACCCCGACCCTTACTACAGAACCCTTACCACCTTAAACCACAAAAACCACCTTACCCGAAAAAACCGCCCTTACGAGAACCCCCGAGACCCCGAAACTCGCAAGAAATCCCTTCAGGAAACATAAAACACTACCCTTACGCACACAACTTTCGCACAAACACTGATATTCTCTGATACTCTCTGACACTTTCACTCCCTCCACCCGCCCGCTTCTTCCATTCCTCCATCTTCAATCTCTCCATCGCTCCTCTCCCTACGCCGCCGCCGCCCCATTCTACAATTATCTCCACTCTCCAAAAAAAAAAACGCGACATCCACTCCCACCTTCCC